>CATIWM010676685.1:0-46667 GCA_949671775.1 Mallotus repandus
TTTTTAAATTATTTTTTCATTATTAATGACAAAATTAAGGCCAGAAATAAAATTTTTACTTTTACTAGTATTAATGATAAAATAATAATTTTTTTATATATCTCATAATTTTTATTGCTATTTTTTTATTTTTAACAAAAATCAATAAATATAAACAAAGAGAAAACAACAAAAATAATTGAAACCTATAACTGAAACCACAAAAACCAACAAAAGCAATAAAATATTACAGTTGTTCATTGTTGTTTATTTTTGTTAATTTTTTTATTTTTTACTATTTTTTAAATTATTTTTTCATTATTAATGACAAAATTAAGGCCACAAATAAAAGTTTACTTTTATTAGTATTAATGATAAAAAAAATTTATATATCTCATAATTTTTATTGTTATTTTTTTAACAAAAATCAACAAATAAAAACAAAGAGAAAACAACAAAAATAATTGAAACCTACAACTGAAACAATAAAAATCAACTAAAACCAACAAAAACAACAAAATATTACAGTTGTTGATTGTTTTTAAATTAATATGGTTTCAAAATAATAAATAAATAAATAATTATAGAAAAAAATATAAAAAAAATAAAAAGAGATAAAACACGAAAATCGCCAATTTAAAGGTCACAACTTTCAAAAATAGACCAAAACACTGATAAAGATGAAAAGAGAAAAACCAAAACTGAAAGAAAACAATTGGTCAGGTCACGAACGAAATTTTTGGCGTTGACTAGGTCATCCCATGAAATTTTCCCTAAAAATAAACAAAAATCAAGCACAAAACTTAATTTTAAAGCCCAAAAGCTCCAAATAGTCGAATTTGAATATAAAAATAGGCTACAACGGGTAAACCCCATTATTTATACAAATTTTTGAATTAGCTTCGATTTGATATGTTATAGATCACGTAGCTCATCTGAAGTTAAAAGTTATAGGCTTTTAAAGTACTGTTGTTCGTTTTAGTCCTTTTATCACCATCCAATCGCTCCATAAACTATATAGATAGTTGGTCCGCATCACTAAGGGTAATTAATTATAAATTAGAAGAAATATAATTCAAACATAAGATAATGCAAAAATATACAATTAATTTATCCTTAATATCAAGAATGAGAAGGTTTAATCCTTTTTAGTCTAAACTATTTGATATCTAAAGTTTATTGAATTCTAATTAGTTCAGTTTAACTTAATATAGAACTAAAAAGACAGTAGAATTTTTTTAATAATTAATTGATACAACTATATACTAAAATACGAATTCAAAACGTGATTTAAATAAGAATAAATTCTTATCAACTGATCTCAGTAGTTTAATTGAGAAGTCTTAATCTTAATTTACCGACTTGACTGCACTTGCACTTTTAATATGGAGGGACATTGGTCAATTGAATTAATATATATCTTGTAAAGTAGTATGAGCTAAAACTAGTTAAAGTCATGATTAGGCACTTAATACATATTGACTTGAATTAAAAGAAAAAGAAAATTGACAAATAAATAATGATGATTATGTATGAACCAAAAGAAACATTGGAGATATGTATGTAGATGTGTATCACATTGGATAAGAGAATGTTGCCACATAAAGCAAAGAAAATGTTTTCTTTGGACGGTGATAGTTAAATTCAACAATCTTTAGATCTTTTTTGGTATTTGGTTGTAGGTCTTATTGCGTTTATACAAACTTTCTTTGTGGGTTGAAAGTTTTTTATTAATTAGCTTAAGAATAGAAGGTGGTCGGTTGAAGGATTTCACCAAAAATCGTCTCTCTCTTTTCCATATATGTGCATAACATGCATGCAAAGTGATTATTTCATGTACTTGAGGTCATTTAGTGTATGTGTTTTTCTCACTTTTCCGACCTATGAACAAATATTTAGAAAATAATTCTAGAATTCTCTTCAAAAATGAAAGAAATTACGTATTTATGACTCGATAAAATAATATATAGTCAAATATTAATATTCTGAAAAAATTATAATAAAATGTTATTTGTGAAAATTAAACATATATTAGCATCCCACTATAATACATTGATGATTCATTGCACTTGTTACTTGGGTTGGTTAATTATACTATTAAAAAAAAAACATAATATTTTTTAGTAAGAAATATTCTCATTTAAATTACGTCTCGTGTTAAAGTCATATAATATATATATACAGTTGTGTTAAATTAATTATTTTTATTGCTTTTATGGTTCTGTCTAAATGAAATTGAATTAATTCAAAATCAGTAAACTCTGAACAACGATAATTTAGACAAAAAAAAAAGTTTAAAGAAATAGCAAAAATGAAAAATTTGACTCTATAAATAAATAAATAAATACATCAAATATATATGCTTTAATCCTATTAAAATATCAATTATTTATAGCAATAACACCACCCATATAATATTGTATAAATTAATACATACCATGGTTATCTTCTTTGAATTGAATAAATATAGTGAAGTTTAAATACCAGTAACAAATTCTGTCGTTTGAATAAATTAATTTCTTTTACCTTAAGCTCTAACCACAACAAATAAATAATATTTAAAAGTATCAAATAAAAAAATATATCAGATTTTTTTTAAAAAATATATTAATATGAATGCTGAACGTCTTGCACTTATTGTTCATATTTCGGCTGTTTGTAATTAATTAATTAATATGCCCCAATAAAGCTTAAATTGCTAAAGTTGCCTTTTTCTTTTTTTGTGTTCTTTATTTTTTTTTATCGATTCTGTTTACTGAAATAGTCGCACTAAGTATATTAATTTAATATGCAAGTTTCATGTTTCTTTTACTTGGTCATAGTATCAAATATATCGAATAAGTAAAAGAACCATGTACAATAGATGCACAACCCATGCTATTTTAATTACTGTAAAAAAAAAAAGTAAGGCTTAATATACAAGCTTGATATTTTTTATCACTTTATTTCTAATTATTTAAACACTTTAATTTATCAAATAAAATTTATCAACATTTTTAACACTATTTTAAATGTATAAATATATATATATATATATATTTTAAGTTAAAATGAAACTATTTAAATACCTAAATTTTAAAAATGTTCATAAAGCATGTAAATGAATATGTTAAGATTATTAATTTATAAATTAAAAGGATAAACTGATAAAATATACTAAATTTGAGTGATAAGAAATTTATTAAATCAAAAATTAAATAACACCTATACGCACTATAATTTATTATTGAAAAAAAAATTTAGCAGTAATAAATTAAATTTTGGATTTTTTTCAAAAATAACTAACAATTAAAGAGAAAATATTTTTAAAAATACTATTGATTTTTTTTTTACAACAATACTATTTCAAACGTTTTTTTTAGTTCAAAAGTACAGACTCCTTGACTAATGGAGTAGATAACTTGGTTAACCTCAGAAAGTGTCAGCTTAATTAAGTGATGTATTTGATAAACTGCACCATATAATTTTACATTTTAATAAATTTTTTACTCTTATTTTATTAACTCGCATAATATATATTTTACCATTTCAGAGATACAAGTTACAATGTTTCAGTCAAATTACTCTACTAAAAAAAATTGCTATGAAAATATTCAACTCAGTTTTTTTTTTTTTTTTTAAATATAGTAATAAGGATAAAAGCTCAAATTAGCCATTAAATTTCAATGATTTGGCCAAAAAAATTTTCTTCAACAAAAAGTTACACAATCAACCATAAAATTTAGCAAGTAACCTAAATTTGTCAAAATGGAAAGTGAAGCAAATTTAATGAATTTTTTTGGAATAATGTATTTTTACTGTAGCAATAAAAATCTAAAAATAAAAAATATAAATTAATTCGGAATAATAGCAAGAATTAAATTTGATGTACAATTAATTTTTTATGATAAATTTGTGGTGTATGCAACTCAAAATATGCAACTTATACAAAATGTCATGAAATGAAATTGTTTTAAAATTGATTAACCTTGGAAACAGTTTTAAAACAACTAAAACAACCAATTTTTTTTGACTAAAATACCAATTTTTCAGCCTAAACAACCAAAACAACTAATATAAAACAATTTCATAAACATAAAGTTAAAACAACAAAAAAAAAACCAAAATAACCCCAAAAAAAAATGTTAAAATAATCAATTTTTTCAACTAAACAACCGTTGAAACAACCAAAATAACAACAAAAAAATATAATAAAAAAATGCTTTAGATTTTTTTAATAACTAACAACGCTTTAAATTTTTTGAAAAAAAAAACCAATTTTTCAGTTAAAACAACCGCTAAAACAATCTCACAAAACCACCTCAAAAACATAAACCAAACCTTCTTTAATTTTCCACCATGAATTTTGTGAAAGCAAAATAATATTAAAATAAAATAGTTATGGAGTAGTAATAATAATAATAATAATAATATGAACAAAAAAATACCATAAATAAAAAAGAATATGTATGAAATACGGAGGGATAAGCGAAAAAAAAAAAAACCGAACCGTATAAAAGAAAAAAACTTAGTCAAAAATGAAAAAAATATGAATGAAATAAGAAGGGATAAGCGTGAAAAAAAATAAAACTGTATAAAAGAAAAAACTTAGTCCAAATACTGTATTCCACGTAATTATCCCATAAATTTTTGTGGCAATTTTTTTATTGTTGTTAAAAGTTTTTTTTTTTTGTAAAATAAAATTAATAACAATCGTGGATAATGGCCCAAATTTAAATACCCACCTGATTTCCAATAACTTGAGGCCTGAGGCCTTAGGCCCTGTTAATTACCATCACGTGAGGCGAACATGGCCCAAATTTGATATACCATCTCGGCCGTCCACGTCATCATGTGGGCATCATCTTTAACTGCGTAAACGGCCCTGATTAATCTGTTTAGATCAAAGGCAGAGGAATTAAAGTGGTATAGCTTCGAACTAATCAAATCCTTGAGAACAAAATTTGCAGAACCTGAAAATTTTAGCATAGAAATTCCTATGGCAGAATCCAAACCACACCCAACAATCTCTCCATCTTCAGGTATGTAAATATTAGGTGATGCATGTTCAGAAAGATTTATTCTTTTTGCTGATACAGTGTTGATTCTGTTAAAGCTTACGTCTTTTTAGTTCTTTCTTTAAATTTCTTGACAAGTTAATTTATCTTTTGTTCTTGAGCATCATCTTTTGTTATTGTAATCTTTAATGTGGGTGTTTGCATTTAGTTTTCTGATTCTGAAAAGGGTAATCTTTATTTTCAGTTCCTTCTCTGTTGGTATGCACAATGTGGGGTTCAATTCCTTTGGGTGGAGAGGAAAGAAATTAAGATGGATATATATAGATTTTCTTAAAAAAAATTTCAGTGAATTATATATATATTCTATGTCTAAAGATGTGATTTTTTTTGCATTTTCTATGTGGAAATGAGGATTTTTTGTTCATCAAAACCATATTGTTGATGTAGCAGCGTCATGGCTATAATGGGTGTCCGTTAAGTGTTTTTTTCTGTGTGAATAAGGAATTAGAGTGAGTAGCCTTACAATGAATTGAATCAGGAGAACAGAGTGTTGAGTTTTGTGGTTTTGATGTAGAGAAAGATGGTCATACTCTGCACCACCATAAAGAAACGCATGGAACAAGCAATGACATTGATGAGACCACCCCTGTTGATGAAGTTAAAGCACCAGGTGTTTTTGAACGAGTGAAGGAAGAGATTGAGGCCCTTGTTGAAGCAAGTCATCCAAAGAAGGGTGAGCATCACAAGTCATCTTTTTGTTTTTCAAAACCATATAGTTGATGTAGCAGCACCATGGCTATAATGGGTGCCTGTTAAGTGTTTTCTTCTGTGTGTGTGTAAATGCCGTAAGGAATTAGAGTGAGTAGCCCTTAAATTGAACTGAATCAGGAGAACCAAGTGTTGAGTTTTGTGGTTTTGATGTAGAGAAAGATGTTCATACTCCGTGCCACCATAAAGAAACTCATGGAACAAGTAATGATATTGATGAAACCACCCCTGTGGATGAAGTTAAAGGACCAGGTGTTTTTGAACGAGTGAAGGAAGAGATTGAGGCTCTTGTTGAAGCAATTCATCCAAAGAAGAGTGAGAAACACAAGTGATCTTCGTAGCTTGGAAACAAAGTAGGTTTGAGAACATCTCATTTTGGTGGGTTTGAATGACGGAAATTGATGTTGTATTATTGATGACTTTCAGTTAATCTGTATTTCCTGACGTTTAATTTTATGCACATGGATATAGTGGTGAATGCCTCTTTGCTCTATTATTTGCTTTGAGATTGAGAATGCGTCGTTGCTCTATGATCTGCTTTGATATTGAGAATATACCTTTGCTCTATCATTTGCTTTGCTTTGAGATTGAAAATTTTATCTCTTTATTGGACATTAGATTACATTTTTCCAACAAATATTTTGGCATTTGGATTGAAGCTTTTTTCCTTGAAGAACCACAGGCTTTCAGGATTCCAGTACAATGCAAAAGGACCATGATGAATAGTCATTCCTAGGGCCACAAGTGCACCACGTCTCTCCAAAGTAGGCTGCATTGCTTTTCTGTTTAGCTTGAACAACCAAACAAGCTCTAAATTGAGCAGTCCTTCAGTAGGCTGTCTGAGCTTGTCCAGTTCACATGGTGAATTGCATTTTTTTGTCTTGTGCTTATCTATCTGCTTCATATCATGATTACCAGATGTAAGATCCCATCGTTTGCCTCACACACACTTTAGTACAATGTGGTTTTTGAGACTGAAAAATTTGCAAGGATCATTCAATTGTTAAGATGTTTTGGTGGTGCAGAGAAATGTTTACTAGTTTGCATAACTTTTGACTTTGGTGAATCAGCTACTCTCTCTGTCTGCTCAATAGTATCTTACCAGCACCACAGGTTTCTATGTTTTTTCAAAGGTATACTACTGAGGAAATTGTTAATCTCCGATGCAATTATTTGCTAAGTTGTAATATGTCTTTCAGGACATTTAAAAAAAAAAAGATATTCTAACAGCATTTATTCATGATCATTTATTTAGCACAGGGCTACTAAATATTTGTTTGCATGTATATTATGTGGCCTCGATGCAGCTATGTACCTTAGCTTGGAGTTGATATGTTCTTTTGGGTATGTAGACATAGGCTAAATGCATCAACCAGGTATCAGCACTTGGCCTCCAGATCAAAAAGAAAAATGATGACTATCTTATGAAGATAGTGCTCTAAAAATTGTTTATTCTTCTCAAACAGATGCACAACCATTTGATTGTGCATATTCACTTAACTGGACGGTCATGAGTAAATGCGCATTTGAGCTCATCCGCATGGTACACATGAACACAAAAAAATGTACGTATTCATAAGGACCAAGATCCAGACTCCCTGAATTTTGCTTGGACAAAGGGTTGTTTGATGGAGAAGCATGAAGTAGTCAAAATGCCACTGTAACGTGTTAGATCCTAGTGCTCACTTTTTCCTTTTCTTAAACATTGAAAAGAAGTTGCTGGCCTGGCTGAGGGTGATAAAGCTCACTTGAATCATGAAATCACCCTAATCAACGCAAGCATCAATTTATTTGAACTTTTACACTTTCCTTTTAGATCTATTTTATGATACTTCACTGAATTTCTTTAACAATCTCTGCGTCTACAAAAAAGTCCCTCATTTGGAAAAGTCTCTCTTATTTGCACTTATCCTTTTGAAGAATGGAGCCTGTCACACGGCCATGTGAGGCTATCACCTAGCCTTACCAGCAGTGAAGATGACAAGAGAATTGATGTAACCAGGGTCGCTTCACAGATTTAGTTTTTTTTTTTTTAATATATAACTGTAACAGGTGCTTAAGTTCAATGAAATTGGTGGTAGCTAGTGTGCTGTGAAATGGAATTAAATTCTTCTTCTTTTTCTTTGGTTTTGATTCAAGCTCATTTCCTTACAGTCTTTTGAGTGAAATTTGGCTGGATTGGTCTTGTTGGTGAATCAAAAATATACCATTGAATGTGGCAATGTGCATATCTGGGGATACCATAAAGGCAATAAGGACCACAAAAAGGATCTTTAAGTGGCATCGAAGCTGATGGCCTGAATGGATGGTCAAGATTGAATCATGGTGGATGTTTCCCACTTACAAACCTGTGTGAGCCTGAGAGGCTAGGTTGACTCTTGTACAACCTTATTTAATTTATTAACTAACTCATTTAAAAATCCTGTGGCAGTTCTGCTGCATGTATCAGACATAAATGCCCTTTATATATTATATATTTGTTAATGGGCATGCATCCCTGCCATTGGATTGCTTTGCTTCTTTTTATAGGAATGGAACTATCATAGTAAAGAAAAGGCTCTGCAGTCTATGGAGTAGCTAAGATTTTCTTTCTTTTGTTTTTTAGTATCAGTGATTTTATTAGGGCAACCTGCAGTTTTTTCAGACCCCTAAAAAAGGAGCTGTAATATATTTTTTTTTTTTTTTGTGGAAATGGACCATCTTATATATAGTGCTTTTCTAGGCTGATTTTGAAAGTGAAAACAAGAAACACAAGTGTTGGCTTGTATTGGAAGGTAAAGAAATCAAAGAGTAGAGGTGGAGAAACAGAGATTTGAGTGAGTTGTCAAGTGAAGAGAAACTTACAGTTGTTTTCTTTTTCACTCTACTTGACAGCAAATTAGAATCACTTGCTTGTTAAGCAACATCACCATAGCTCTATCAGAATCAAGATAAGAGAAGAAAAAAGAGAAATCCAAGAAAACTTTTTTGTGGGTTTTGTTGGGTTGCTTCTTGGGACTTGGGAGTTGAATTTGGTTTGCCTTTCTCCACCTCCATATATGTGTATATATATATCCCTGCAAGTCATCATAGCCACCATCATTGTAGGTTTCTTGAGCAGATACATGGAGGCAAGAATTTGTTGTTTTGTATTAGTCATGCAAATAGTAGTGAGTTTTGTTCCTAGTACAAGCAGGCCTTTTGCATCTAATGATGGTGTTGGTGTCAATCAACCAGGTTAGCTACTTGTCTTCTCTTTCAAATTTAAACACTTTCCATGTCAAATGTTCTCTTTCAAAATTAAACACTTTCACTTCTATCACAACCATAAAAAGAACTCTATTTCTTGCAATCATTGAACCTAAGCTCCTACTGAATGAAATGCTCATGTACACTAATCTAACATCTATTTTCTTTTCTCTTGACAAATGAAAAGAATAGTGCATGCACCCATCACTTGATTGTGCATATATCATAATCATAAAGATCCATCCAAAAATCATATATGTAAAAATAATTTCTTCTTTCTCAGTGCAAAAGTTAACTGCTGTTTTTTTTTTTACTTTATTCTTTGGTGAACATTTTTCTAGGAACTTTTCTCATCTTAGCTTCTGCTTCTATTTATGACTCTAATCAACAGCTTTTTACAAATTACTAGATTAATTAAGGACTAACCAAACATTAAATACATGACTAATGACAGGCCAGAGTCCACAGTCTTCACAAGGTCTTTTGGGATCTGAATTTGGCTTTCAGATGGAATCTAAACAAGTACTTTTCTCTTTCTCCATTTTCTCTGTTTCAGAATATTTATGACCAAAGAAAGATGTTTCATTATAAAATAATGTTCAATTCTTGAAGGGTGTCAAAGTCAAGGAAGGAGAAGTGGGAGTCAAAGAAGAAGCATACTCAAAAGGGTTGAGCAGAATAGGGTCCAGCCCACCAAGCTGTGAGCACAAGTGCTTTGGTTGCACTCCATGTGAAGCAATCCAAGTGCCCACAACTAGCAAAACCCACAACCATATTGGTGTCAACTATGCAAATTATGAACCTGAGGGTTGGAAATGCAAGTGTGGCCCTTCTTTTTATAGCCCATGAATCTTGATATGAATATGATCATATGTATTTTGTGTTGTATAAATTTCATATTAAATATTATTGTTAGCTCCAATTTCATGAAGAGTGTTTGTTTGAAAAGAAATTATTTTCCTATTAAAGACTATTTGTTTTGTTGCCATTGCCCTTCCAATAAACATCAATGACAGCATAATAATATGAGACCAATCCTCTGCTAGTTATTAAGTGGATTTTCCTGAAAGTGCTTGTAAGTTGCTGTTGTTAGAATGCAATTGGAAGTGAATGAAGAAGTTAATAAAATAGTTGTAGCACAAGAAAATTCACAAGTTCCTTATAAAAATAAATTATTTTAGAGTTAAGAAAATAAAAGTTTACCATATTAAAATTGAATCATTTTTTATTAATAACTATTTTCATCTAACATAAACTAAAAACTATTATGTCAAATCTAATATCTGAATATAATTTTAAAAATGAATATATATTAAAAAAAATATTTTTTTACATTGGATAAAAGTATTCTCATATCAGTTTGCGTGCCTAATGAAATTATTTTTTTTAAGGATGATTTTAAAAATACATTTTCCTATATCAATTTGATACATCAAAAATAAAATTTCCAAGTCTCAGTTGAAATAATTTATATGGTATAAGCTTATAAAGTGCTCCTTCAAAAAAAAAAAAGCTCAAAAATGCTAAAGAATAAGATTTTTCTAACAAATAAATAATAAGCTTGATGCTAAAAAAAATTCTTAATTAAAAATATTTATAAATTTCCTTACATTATTGTTAAATTCAAAAATTTTGAAAGTGGAATAATTTAATACTATAACTCAGTTTAAAAATTTATAGGTTAAGTTTTGATCATTATATTTTTTTTGGTGAGTTATATATATATATTAAAAAAATAAAAGAAAACTAAATAATTTTTTTTTTTAATTTGGAATAGATTTTTACTAAAATAAAGGAAACTAATAAATTGCTATGTTTATTTCAAAAAAATAAATAAATTGTTATGTTTAAATTGATTTCAGTCGGACGAAACCGACCATTTAGCTCAACCAAAAAAAAAAATCGAATAGCTGAAAATCGAAGCGAAGTCTCTGCAACTAACAATTCCCTCAATGGCGTTCTCTGGCTCTCGTGTAAGTGCCCTCTTTCTTTAGCTTTAAAGATGTCAACTTCAACTTCACTGTAACTGTATCTGCGTCCCCAGATCTCGATTAGATAACAAAATTTGGCTATATTATCAATTCTTTGCTGTTGCTCATTGGATCCCTCTTTGTTATAGAAGTTTTCTGTAATTTTAACATAACCCAATGGGATAAAGTTTGATTCTTTATGCTTGATTGGATCTGTAGTTTAGCGGGGGAGGCATGATTTGTGGGAATTCTTTAAATTTTTTTTTTTTAAGATTTCGGGTTGTGTTGGAAAATGATTACTGCTTTGTGGGTTTTGGTTAGTTTAAGATCATGTAATTTTCTTTATGAGATAGCTATGGTCGAATCTTGGCTAACCAGTAATATATGATGCTTGGTTGTCTGTGTAACGATTTTAGTTTTATATGTTATTGGGATTTGATTAGTTTAAGATTATATAACTTTCTTGATTCAATAGATTTGGATGAATCTTTGGTAAGTACTAAATTGCAGTATTTTTCTGTTCATGAGTCAATATGGAGACGAGATGGTTTTCTGATCTGTTTAGGATTGGAATTTTCTTTTTTGTTTTTTTGTTCTATCTTATTTATTTGGTCATGGTATGTATGTGAGTTTCAAGATATCAATTTTCGTTCTTCAACATGAATTTTGAATGTGCAATTTTGTGTTTGTTAGGATGCTTGTCCCATGGTAAAGAACATTCTTCTGCTAGATTCTGAAGGGAAGCGTGTAGCTGTCAAATACTACTCAGATGATTGGCCAACTAATAATTCAAAACTAGCTTTTGAAAAATCTTTGTTTGCAAAGACTATGAAATCCAATGCCCGAACAGAAGGTTTGCTTAATAAATTTTGTGAATTAATTAAGATTTAGAGTGGTTTTCATCATTTTGACATGTTATGGTTAATTTAATTAACTGATTAATCTGTTTGAATGTTGCAAAATTATACATCATGGAGTAATTGGTCTTTCTTATTATTGAACAAATATGTAGATGGAGTAGAGTACATCCCAATCAGTAAACTGTTTTCCATTCACGTCATACTTAATTCTCATGGCTCTTTAGAAAGGTAACCTGAAAGTTTCCTTTATATTATCATTAAGAATGATGCTCTTTTGTGTGCCACCAGCGCATGAAACAATTCCCTGTAATCTCCTTATTTTCATCTCTTAGCCAGCATTTTATCAAATTCAGTTGCTACTTAGTGAGTTCATTCTCAGTATGTTTTTCATCAAATACAAGATATTGTGCAACTGGTATCTTGCTGCATGATCAGACGTATTTATTTTATATCACACTATAACTACAATAAATTAAAAACATATGTATTTCAACAACTTATTATTGTCAAGCAACTGTTGGCAGGTCGAAAATCTAAGTCGCTGGCTTTTCAGTTTTGGGATATAGGATACTTTGGTCAAATAGCAAGTGCCAACAGTGAGCTAAATTTTCTAGATCCTCCTTGTTTGCATATCATCCCTGATAGTCCATGCATGTGCAACTTACCTTTAAGTTACCAGATGGATATTCTTTGGAGGTGAATGCATAGCTAGAAAAAGTTTTAAGGAGGATTAATGTGTTGATGCATTATCATTTGATCTTTTAAGTGAGGCCTTAGGGATGTTGCCTTGTAATTGTATTATTGTGAAATTAAATCCACAAAAGTTACTCTTGAACCTTTGTGAATCTGTTTAATCTAGTGTGGCACTTGCTAGATACCATATGACATGCAGTCCTAACATCTTCCTATATGCAGCGGAGATTACATTGTTCGACAACTACGTTGTTGTCTATAAATTTGTCCAAGACCTCCACTTCTTTGTGACTGGAGGTGATGATGAAAACGAACTCATCTTGGCTTCTGTTCTTCAGGGCTTCTTTGATTCAGTTTCTCTTCTCTTGAGGTAGTATTAGTTAAAATTTCAATTTTTGTTCTTAATTTGATTTGGTTATTATTTAGGTTTTTTTTTTCATACCATTTATTTTCCTTGTACTTGCTATAGGAGCACTGTTGACAAGAGGGAGGCACTTGAAAACTTGGATCTCATTTTCTTGTGCCTTGATGAGATTGTTGAAAAAGGGTACGCCACTTGCTTCTTGAATTCATGTTTTGCACCCACTTTTTTTTTTCCTTGGTTGACTTTTTTTGCGTGAAATTTGCTATGCAATTGTTTATTTGATTTGGGAATTGAAATAAAATGGTTGAAATATAATAATTGGGGAAATTTTTAACTGAAAGCATTGTTTAAGTGTTTTAGCAGCATTTGTGCTGCCTTATGATTTCACCCTTAACGTTATGTGCCCTATTGTTATTAGTAGCTTGCTTCAGGTGGGTGAGTTGCTTTTTTCTTTTTTAATTTTTGATCTGGTACTCCTATTTTAGATAGTAGTAGGGCAATGGAATCTTCTGAGCATTCTTGCCTCCCATAGGCTATAGGGATGTTAGCTGGTCAGTATACTTGAGTTCTCAGAAATTACTTCTGTTTTGCTGTCTGATTGAGTGGATGGTGAAATTAATCGTGATTAATTATAATTACATTAGCATAACATAAAATTGATTGATATCTCATTTTTCCTCGGTGCAATAACAAAAGCATTGGCAAGGAGTTATTGGATTAGTCTGATTTAGAGAAGAGAAACACTAACTTAACAGAGTTAACGTTCTCTATATTGCGGCTTCATTATGCAATGGAATAGAGAGAGCCTTTTATTTGCATGTATTCAAGGAACTTAAATATATATATCTTATGGAAGCGATCTTGTGATCCATTTTAGAGACTTGGGTATATGATTCATTTTATGACTAATAATGAAATTTGAACCTACAGTTTTTGTTTCTCCCAATGAGTCACTGGTGATGATGATCTTTATGGAATAATGGAACCCATCCCTTGATCCATTTTGAGCTTGTTTTTTCTAAATCTGCAATACAGCTTGCACATTGATGCAAGCAGGTGCTGAAGCAGTGCCCCTGTGGATAATAACAACTAACATGTGTTTGCCATGCTCCTGCTCTCTGATAGTGAGACTTATATTTTTTCCTAATGAAGTCCTGAACTTATGTATTTATGCTTGTGTTTTGGCAGGATGATACTCGAAACAGATGCCAATGTAATTGCAGGAAAGGTGGCAGTAAATAGCATGGATCCTAGTGCACCTTTGTCTGAGCAGGTTTAATTTTTAACATGTCTAATTTTTTATAGGTGCTAGCTGTTTAAGCAAATGTGAAGTAAGGAAATGTCAAATTGCCACATGAATTTATTAATTGTTAATGTTAGGTACACGATGATATTCACAGAAACACTTGCACGTTCTCGGGGGCTATACTTGGCAGATTGTTTGTCATGCATTTTGCCTCCGCCCATGTCTTTTATCTAACCTGTAGATTTCTTTTTTCTAATATTTGTAGACTATAACCCAAGCATTGGCTACAGCACGTGAACACTTGACAAGAACCCTCTTTCAGTAGAGCTTCCATCGGGTGCGCAGATAAAATAGCGTCGACTTCATTCTTTATTGTTCGGTATTATGGCATGTAGCAGTTCATCCCATATGTATTATTTTTTGTTGTTGTGCTCAAAGATAGTGAGGATCATTCCATTTTGGCTTGTTATGAGTATTTTTATCCAATGAATAATCTCCTTTTTGGCTTTCCTCAGCAACGTTCACCTCTTCTTCTTGTGCTCACTACGCAGATGTCAAACATAACCATTCTTGAAGTTGCTCATTTTTATGGCCATCAACTCACAGCCCATTATTCTCCAATGTTACTGTTGTGACTGGAGTAGATCCAAATGGTCCCTCTTTTCTTTTGAAAATGATTTATTGCACATAAGCTCCAGTTATATATATATATATCCACGCACACACTTGAATCTTGGTAATTGAAGTATGCATAATAATATTGGAAAAAATTTTCTGTTTACTCCAGTTGGATTTTTTATACCCACTCCAAGTGCTTTATATGTAGCCAATAAAAGTAAAATATGTATTTTTAGTTGTAAAATCATATAATGTAATATATCTAAAATTAATATAAATTTTCCAATAATATATATTTTGAAGTTACTCATGCCTAACTTGCCTAAGATGGAGGATAAAATATTTTGTTACGGGTCAAAGCATTTGGTTAAGAGTAGTGTTTGATCAGTCAAGCCTTTACTTTTTTATTTTCAACAGTTCGATCCTTTAACCTTTTGCTCTTTCATTTTCAATCATAAGATTTAGTGAAATTTTAGTGTAGTTGTTAAACCATAAAACTAAATTCTCATCGCTTGAACTTGAAAGATAAAAAATATTTCAATCCATCAAAAAAAAAGTGTTGATTGTCAATCGAAGGTATAAAAATTTTGTCATCGCTTGAACTTGAAAGATCAAAAATATTTCAATCCATCAAAAAAAAAAGTGTTGATTGTCAATCAAAGGTATACAAATTTTGTCAATAAGGTCTAATTTCATTGCTCTTTTTATGTTTGTCTTTAGTATTAAAAAAATTAAAAGTCAAGTTGTTTTTTTTATTTTTTAATATTTTAAAAAATATATTATTTTCAAGAAGTGTCTTAAAAAAAATGATGTTATGAGGCGATAAAATTCATGGGTTTCGGCCGGGAATAAAAATGAATAAATAAATAGGAGAATTTTAATAACTGGCCCATGACCTGAGCTGAGCTGACATGCAGTTGATTGCTGGCAAGACGGCAACTGAAGTAGATCTGGGAATTGCAGGCAATGGGCAGACTCAGAAAACAATAACAAATTGAAAACTCTCATCGTTCAAAAAGGCAAAACATTGGACGGCTGCTGATGTTGTCGGCACATTACACCTCTAATAAATGTTAGTTCGTATCCTTTTTTTTTTTTTTCTAAAAGAGAAAAAGATTCCAATTGATGCCCTGAAAATTGTTTGTGAATATATATAGTTACTGAACTCATTTTTTAAAACCAGCTAAAAAAATTGAACTTATAAAATTAATATACATTATTATAGAATAATAATTTACTATAAATTTTAATGCAGTAATCCAAATAACATGAATATTTTTTTAAAAATTATAAAAGTGCATTTATAAAATAATTTTTTTGTTAATTAGACTTCATAAATGGATGATAAACTCAATAATTTTTTTTAATGTATAAACTCAATAATTGACTTAGGCGGAACTAGTGAGAGAGTGGACGAAGTTAGTATACCAAAATTCATAATTTATCAATATTTTAAAATAAATTTTTATCACTAAATTACTCAAATTGAACATGAAAAATTATTTTAGATGGAGTTTTTAGAAGAAAAAGAATAAAAATTCAGTCAAACTACTAAAGACTATAAATTATTTTTTTTTAACTACTGCTATTTAAATTTATTAAATTTTAACTAATTCAATTTGATCCCTATAAACAAAAGTCTCAGACTTTAACTAATTCAATTTAATATTCATAAAATGAAATCACAAAAAAGACAAAAAAAAAATTAAAAATTATTTTAACGTGTCTATGACTGTAAATACTATAGCTCAAACCTGAAATTCACTTAATCGAGAATAACCGCAATCAGCTAATTTCAATATTGATTATATAGTATAAATTATTTTTTTTTAATTATATAGTTGAGATATCTAAACCATGAAAATTGTAGAAGTTTAGCAGTAAAGTATGAAGACAAGCGATGGCAAAATGGTGAAGTATGAGAGTTTAATAAAACAAAGTTTCCGAACGCATTTAGATTATATCAATGCCATAAAATATTGGAATGACGCATGTATAGTATAGCATTTTTTATTTCTTTCTTGTTTGCAACCTTGAATTGGTCTTTTCAATTCTTGTCACACATTCCCATTCCATGTTGAAATCAAGAAAAAGTTTGTACGCATAAGCTTTCTTTCTAAATTAATTCTTTTAGTTAATGATGTACTTAGAGATGGACTTTGTACATGCACTACATATAATAAAACAATAAATATTTTAAAATAATATAGAAATGATTTTTCAATATTATAACGTCTTAATTACAACCTTATATATTTTGTCAAAAAAAAAATACAACCTTATTTGCTATTTTAATAAATTTGATAATGAGATTTTATGATTTATATTGAAATTTTTTAAAAAGATATATTGTACATGTGTTTAAAAATTGCTTGATAAATTCACAACTATTGGGATCGGTTAACAAAGAATTATTCTTATTTAAATAATATTTTAGATTAAAATTATTATGTATACAGTCGTATTAAAATAATTAAAAATATCTATTTATTAAATTAAGTTTTATATAATTTTTAATTTTTTTTAAAAAAGGAATAGTTATAAATTACTAAAAGTTATATTTGAGATTTCAAAGTTAAGAAGAAAAGTAATGAACCTTCAAAAGAAAGTAAATATCCATGAATGAAAGAAATATATATTAGTACAAATAAATAGTAAAAACAAGTGGAAGACCAAAGAGTCACTATCCGTCAACACACCTTATACAGCACGGAAAAAAAAAATAGATAGATAGATTTGATTAATGTCTTTTTCTCTTTTTCACATTCGAATTTCAAACTTCACATCATGGGACTGTCCATTTGCATGAATTTCCAAAATACGTCTATTTCAAGTAAAGAAAATGGGGAAATTCATGAGAAATTCATGCCATTCATATTAATCTAGTCGGAATTCGTTTTTTTCATGGACTATAAATAATATATATTTTTAAAATAATTAATTAAATAATTTTAATAAATTATAATTATAATTTAATTAAATATAAAAATTTTAAATTTTAAAAATTATTATAATAATTTTATTTTATTATTTTTATTAAAAATATGTATAGTAATAATAATAATTAAATAAATAAAATAAAAAATAGTTGAAAAAAAGAATTTTTGTAGTTAAAATAAAAGATATATTTTTTTTACCCATGTTTAGATGTAACAAAATTAGAGTAGTTTATATATAATATAATATATGTATTCTAAAATAAGATTTTTTTTAAAAAAAATATTGTAAATATTAATAAATTAATATATAAATTTTTAAAAGTGAAAATTGAATTATAAAGAGAAATATTTATCAATTTTTCAATTTAATCATTTTGGAAATCAACATTTAATCGATATATAGATATAGATTTTATCTTATAATAAAATTAATTTTAATTTTATAAATTATTACCAATATTATGGTCATATTTGATCAATGAAACTAATTAATATTACATCATTATTTTCATATTAATGTAAATATGAATTATATTTAATTAAATTTTTAAATTTTAAATAGATGCATTTTTTAAAATATCTAAAACATTCATGTTACAATCCTTCTAACTCTAAAAATTTAAAATTAAGTATACAAATAAAATTAATATTAAATTTAAAATCAATTATGATTTTTAGAATTGTAATTAAAAAGTAATTGAAATTTAAAATTGTCAAAAAAATTTGAAAATCAAATTACAAATTTACATATATTTTTTGTTAGGAATTTTTTATTTTATTTTATTTAATGAGAGAATCAACCATTGCTCTCAAACCTAACCTAGAATTGTACTTGGTCTAACATAATCTTTGTATTTTGCTCATTAAATGACAAATGGTACACACGTTTTCCGTAAAATATGTAATATAATATATTTTCTTTTGTTAATTAATATGATATCTTAGCTAATGGCTATTAGCTACTCCATCCAAATGCCCAAATGGGTTAGGCCATACGTTCGTACAACTATATAGAAGGCATAAAATAAGTAATATTTATATCTTATATAACAATTAATAACTTTTAGAGACGCCATGTCTTTTTGTTAAACTAATCATGATTTGATAGTACTATTTTCCAAAAGAATAATTAAAATTTGTAAAAAAAAATAGCAAAATCATCCACCAAAAATAATAAACTTCTTAACCTAAAAATAATTTTTTTGTCTTACATTATGGGGTTGACGACTAAATGTTACGAAATACCTAATTTCATTTGGAATCAATTTTTCTTTTGTAATAGTGATAAAAAAAAAAGAATAATGTCCTTTTAATAAATTAAAATGTAAAATTAAAACATTTACCTTAATCAAGTTGCTTTCATTCTATATGATGATTTTTAAGTGAATGATGACAAAATGAAACCCATTATCTTCTCATTGGTTATTGCTTTGAAAATCTTCATGAATGATTAATTGTGGGTCATCTCTCGTATGTGCATTTAATGTTTTAAGAAACTACATGCTAGAGCTTATCTTAATATTTGGAAAAAAAAAATTCTATTATAAAAAAAATTTAATAGATAAGACCAAGAACTTTAATAGTTTATATAGTCCAAAAAACTATCAATTAGTACAAATACGTACTATTCAAAACTTTGGTTTTGGTGGTCAATCAATTAATTAAAACCAATCAAATTAATTATGAGGACCCTACTTGATAGTTTTGGCAATATTTTTCTTTTAGAAGAAATGATTAAACATCAAGATTTTTAATTAATCACAATTAATCACATAGTTAAACATCTAATCATATCATTCTACAAAAGCAAAATTTTACAAGATATGACCAACATTAGATTTGTAACCAGATATTTCTTTTTACCATTATAAATTAAAGGTGGAAGAATTCAAACTCGATTTTTCTAATAATATTATAAAAATTTATCACTAAATCAAACGTCGTAATTATATTATCTTCAAATGAATTTATATTTATATAAATTCGTAGTGAAGATTATCACTTACCTTCCTGAATTCTCATAATTATCTACAAAAATGCATATGCAATTTTACTGCATGTATTTTTTTTTTTTTGGTCATAGTTTCCATAAGAAACAAAATCAAATTGTTCATAATTAGGAAAAAACAGGTTAAATCCTTCGAGAAAATGATGGCTACATTGTATTAGATTCTTCACTCTTGGCATTTACCATCAATTACCCATTATTTATCGTTGGGTCATTTTTATGCTATCTAATGTCAATGTCAATGTCAATGTAATTTTTTTTTTTTTTAGGAAATGTCAATGTTAATTATTCAAAAATCAATTTAATTTAAAACTATTTTTTATTAGAAAAATACTGTTGTAGTTTTATATACCAATAATCTTCTATACAGGTAATGCAACATAAATTTTAGGAGTGCAATATAGATTTATACAATAATTCATTAGTATATATAAATTAAAACAAACATGGATGTATAACATAATTCTTGGTAAATGGATTTTATATTGCAATGTTGCCTCCCCTAGCGAGTTGGCTATTTGATTGTATCCTAGAATATGGAGTGGGAGACCTTAATGTTTGTTTCCATTCCACATCACTATTGGTTAAAAAATCTAGGCAGCTATAGCTAAATTCACATGTAGAATAAACACGGTGGTATGTTTTTTTAATGAAAAGTGATAGTTGTGTTTATATCCATATATAAACAATGCAAAAAATATCTAGGGTAGGTTTCAAAATATATTTTTGGCAGATGAATGCAAAAAAATATCTAGGGTAGGTTTCAAAATAAATTTTTGGCAGATGAAGTGGTGTCAAGTTCTTGAACCATTTTCCTCACAAACAAAGAAATGGCTCTTTCTGGTATAATGTCAATATCAAAATAAAACTACAAGGAACTCAAACTACCTTCAGTCACATAACAATGAAATGTGGATAACATATTAGCCAAAATCCTATTACATGGAGAAGAAAAATACTATTTTTTTTAAAACAAAAAACAAAAAAATTTTATTTACTTCCTTAACAATAAGGGAAATTTAGTTCATAATTTAACCAAGTCCTTCATGTAATATGGAATGTTTGTATATATATATATACACACACACAACCTAATTATGTTGTTAGAAACAAAAATACAAACAAATAACTCTACTAGAAAAATTGTTATGGATACAAATATGAAATGTAAATTGTTGTACAATACAAATATGAAATGTAAATTGTTTCACTAAGAAAACAAAACAACAAACAACAGTTGATTCTTATTTAAGCTACATTTCATATTCAAATTATAATGCATATAATTGTACTAAATTAGTTATTGAAAATTTTTATTACTGTTATGGTCATATCCAAATCGAATAAGAATAATTCACTGTTATGAATTTTGAACACTAGTAATTCAGATAAAAAATTAAAAATAACTTTTTAGTATATTTTTACGAAATTAATAAATCACATATATCACTATAAGGAAGATGATTTTTACAAAAAATATATAAAAGGTTATGTTTTTTTAAAAAAAAAACCATCAAATCTAAAGCTTTTATTACAAACTCCTAGTTCCTGAATTAGCTACAAATCAAAAGAAACTAAAAAACCAAACAAAAACAGATTTAGTAGCAGTAATAGTCCTAATAAAATTGACCCCTAAATTCCTGCCAATTTTAATGGCTATTGAAAATGTAAAACACCACCTACAAATACTCACTCTGTTTTTTTATTTTCTTTTATTATTATTATTATTTTTTAATGGTTTCTTCTCACCATAAATGAAGACTACCAAAGGAACACAATAATAATATACACTAATTATAGGAAAATGCCACGTGGAAATAGTAGGTCCCACAAGCTGACCAGTTTTATAAAAGACCGGCTTTCACACACTGTTTGCCAGGTCATTTTAACGTGTTAGAATCTGTAATTGTAAATAAAAAAATTATAAAAATTAAGATTTTAATTATAGTTAAATAAAAACAGAAAATTTAAATAAATAAATTACAGAAGGAAAAAATATAGGTTAATAAGGGGAAGTGAGTGAAGGTACCCCGGAAATTGCTGCCATTGGCATCGGAGAGAAAACGAAAAAGAAAGAGAGAGTTGGAAGGAAATTTTCTCTCCATAGCCTAAAACCCTGTCTTTCTCCGTGTCCCTTTTCTTTTCTTTTCTTTTTAAATCAAATTCAAACAAAAAGGTTTCTTCTTCTTCTTCTTGTTGCTGCTCTTCTGCTAGCTTTCTTGATAATCATTTTTTTTTTTTTGGTTTTCTTGATCTGCAACTCTCCAGCTGTGCTTTTTCTTTGGTGGGTTCTTTTCTTTTTTCGGTTTGCTCAAATGGGTGTTTGCTAATTTTTGGTCAAGATGGACCACCAGCCTCCTGATAATAGGTACTCTTTTTCTTGCTTTGTTTGAAGTTCTTGAATTTAACGTTTGTAATTCAAAGATTTGCCTTTCCATTTTTTAGTTGCTCATTCTTCTCTTTTTAATGTATCTGTATTTTATAATGCATTCTTGTTATTGTGTTTCTGGTGAATGTGGAATTGGGTTTTGGGATTTCAGCTGATAATGTTGGAGGTGTAGACATGCTTATTAAGGGATTGATGTCAATTATTACGATCTTTTGTCAATTTTCTAGCTGTTAATGAATGTAGATTTGTACTTATATGTCTCATTTGGAACTGTTGTTTAATTATGTTTCCTATTTTTTTCCTCACAAAATTCTCATTTCTGGGAATGAACAATTTCGAATGTGAATTTAAATATGATTCATTTCATGGGATGTAGACATGTAGTGTTTTTGAATTTTAATGCTTGATGTTTATTTCCGTATGCTTTTAACGCGTGGATTTTGATTCTCCCTGCTGATTCTGAATTTATGTGATATTGTTCTGTATTGCTGTTTGTTAAATGTATGCTCTTTTAAGTTAATTGTCTATGTATTGTTTGCTTCCTTAGGCTTTGGAAAAATATTTTGTGCTTAAGCTGAAAGGGACGCGTTTGATAACTGCATTGAAGGCAGGATCTGTGGTTACCCTTTTTGGAGCATTTGAGCCAATATAACTGCCTTAATATTAATCTTTGAAAGATGACACGGGGCAGGATAAGGGCGAGGCTCCGCAGGAGCCATCTTCATCCGTTCTCATGTATGAGACCAAAAACAGAACATGATGAAGCACCACATCCGATTGAGGGCCCTGGTTACTCAAGAATTGTTCATTGCAATCATCCCAGTATGCACCGAAAAAAGCCCTTGAAATATTGTTCAAATTATATATCCACCACAAAGTACAATGTTGTCACCTTCTTGCCTAAGGCACTCTTTGAGCAGTTTCGACGGGTTGCCAATATCTACTTTCTTTTGGCTGCTATTCTTTCACTTACACCTGTTGCCCCATTCTCTGCTGTCAGCATGATTTTTCCTTTAGCTTTTGTTGTTGGTATTAGTATGGCAAAGGAAGCTTTAGAAGATTGGCGTAGATTCATGCAGGATAGGAAGGTTAATACCAGGGAAGCTAGTGTCCATAGAGGGGATGGTGTTTTTGATTATAAGCCATGGCAGAAGATTATGGTTGGTGACGTGGTGAAAGTGGAAAAGGACCAGTTTTTTCCAGCTGATCTGCTTTTATTGTCCAGTAGTTATGAAGATGGGATTTGCTATGTGGAGACAATGAACTTAGATGGTGAGACAAACTTGAAGACAAAGAGAGCACTGGAGGTAACATTATCTATTGAGGATGATGAGGCTTTCAAGAATTTTACAGGAACTATAAAATGTGAAGACCCAAATCCCAGTCTTTACACCTTTATAGGTAATTTTGAGTATGAGCGTCAAGTTTATCCTCTTGATCCGAGTCAGATTCTGCTTAGAGATTCAAAGCTCAGGAATACAGCTTTTGTCTATGGGGTTGTGATATTCACTGGTTTTGATAGCAAAGTCATGCAGAACTCAACCAAGTCCCCTTCAAAGCGGAGCAGAATAGAAAGAAAAATGGACAAAATCATATATATCCTTTTCAGCATCCTTCTATTGATCTCGATGATAAGCTCAATTGGTTTTGCAGTGAAGATAAAGCTTCAAATGCCAACATGGTGGTACATGCAACCCTCAGAACCAGAAGAACTGTATGATCCCAACAGCCCTGTCAAATCAGGTCTAGCCCATTTGATCACTGCTCTCATTCTTTATGGGTATTTAATACCCATTTCTCTCTATGTCTCAATTGAGGTTGTCAAAGTTTGTCAAGCAAGGTTCATTGATGAAGACCTACACATGTATGATGAAGAAACTGGCAATACTGCCCAGGCACGGACATCAAACCTAAATGAGGAGTTAGGCCAGGTTGACACAATCCTCTCTGATAAAACTGGAACCTTGACCTGTAATCAGATGGATTTCCTAAAGTGCTCCATTGCTGGCATTGCATATGGTGCACGTTCCAGTGAAGTTGAACTTGCTGCTGCCAAACAGATTGCAATAGACCTTGAGGAGCAGCAGAATGAAGAATTATCTAATGGTTCCAGACCTAAAACCCGTGCACGTAATTCCTGGGAGACTGGCGGTGGCACATCAGAAATTGAATTGGAAACCGTCATTACGTCTAAAGATGAAAAGGATCAGAAACCAGTGTTAAAGGGGTTCAGTTTTGAGGACAACCGTCTTATGGGTGGAAATTGGTTGAAGGAGCCCAATCCAGATGTCATTTTGTTATTTTTCCGGATATTAGCAATTTGTCAGAGTGCTGTTCCTGAGCTGAATGAAGAGACTGGTACTTTCACATACGAAGCAGAGTCTCCTGATGAAGGGGCCTTTCTTGTTGCAGCAAGAGAATTTGGTTTTGAATTTTGTAAAAGAACTCAGTCAAGCGTGGTTATTAGTGAAAAATATACTTGTCCAGAACAGTCAGTTGAAAGGTAAGGAAGCAAATGAAATTTTTTTCTTGTTGTTTGGGCCTTTTATTCATCAGTCCCCATCATGACGGTCCCTTGGGAATCTTGCAGAGAGTTCAAAATTCTCAATTTGTTGGAATTTACTAGCAAAAGGAAGCGAATGTCTGTAATTGTCAGGGATGAGGATGGACAGATTCTTCTCTTCTGCAAAGGTGCTGACAGGTTAGATTTCTAATCATCTTTTAATATATATATCAGAAATACAAACATTGCAATTATTCTTAGTATTCTCAAGAATCCTGCTTTCTTTCTGCTCCTTGTGGTCCCAAAACAGAAAGGGGGAAAAAGACATTTAACAAAAAAAATTCTATCACATTTATTCCTTACTCCTTTGCTTCAACTACACAGCATCATTTTTGATCGTCTATCAAAAAGTGGAAGGATGTATGAGGAAACTACTACTAGGCATTTGAATGAATATGGAGAAGCTGGGCTGCGAACATTAGCACTTGCTTACAAAAAGCTTGACGAGTCTGAGTATAATGCATGGAACAATGAGTTTATGAAAGCCAAAACATCTATTGGTGCTGATCGAGATACAATGCTTGAGCGAGTAGCAGATATGATGGAAAAGGAATTGATTCTTGTGGGTGCTACTGCTGTGGAGGACAAATTGCAAAAGGGGGTAACCATTATTATTGCTTTATGGTCATAATTTAATGCTCTTTCGTTTTGGTTTGCTTCTACTTAATTCCAACTTGCCTCTCCAGGTGCCCCAGTGCATAGATAAACTTGCACAGGCTGGTCTCAAGCTTTGGGTCTTGACAGGGGATAAGATGGAAACTGCAATCAATATAGGGTCGATCTATGACAGATTATGTACAACATTCTTGTTGGTGCATATTTTCTTTCTTCTGGAAGCTAAAACAAACCTCTTCTTTCGATGATGCAGATATGCATGTAGTTTGCTACGACAGGGAATGAAGCAAATTTGTATAACAGTGATGAACTCAGATATGATGGCCCAAGATTCTAAACAGGTACAGTCTAGAAACAAAATAGTACAGGGCTTTTTACTCATCGAGTTGATTTTATGTGATGTTAATACATTGCCATTTTCCTTACCAAACAGGCTGTAAAAGACAATATTTTGAATCAAATCACCAATGCAGCTCAAATGATTAAGCTGGAAAAGGATCCACATGCTGCATTTGCATTGATTATTGATGGAAAAACTCTGACTTATGCACTGGAGGATGATATGAAACATCTGTTCTTGGCATTAGCAGTTGATTGTGCATCTGTCATATGCTGCCGTGTCTCTCCCAAGCAGAAGGCACTGGTATGATCCTTTTTTTTACTGACCGACCTTCCAAACTGACCTTCTCTTTTGTACTTAAATGCCAAATCAAAAAAGTCCTTACAAGTGCAGACAGTTATGCGATTTTTGTTGTTGTTTTATGGTTACTAGGTAACAAGGTTAGTGAAAGATGGAACCGGAAGAACTACCTTAGCAATAGGTGATGGTGCAAATGATGTTGGAATGATACAAGAAGCTGACATTGGTGTTGGCATAAGTGGGGTGGAAGGTATGCAGGTTAGTAAAGTATTGGGTTCCTTCTGCATAAGTGTCTCTAATAATTGCATTTTCCACCTTTTCTTTTTTTTGCAAATTGAGCTCATTTACAGTTACATTTTGCGCACTCCCTTCTTTTTCTAAGTTACTGCAAACAATTGTTCCCCCTTCCTTTCTGTACATAAATCTGTCCATGTCCAAAGTTCACATGTGATGCCTATTTAAATAGGGTCAGACAAAAGAAGCACCATTGCTGCCTGCCATATTTGGGCTCAAGTTGGAATATGTACAATTGTGCTCAAGTTGGAATATGTACAATTGTGCTCAAGTCCCTCTATTTTAATGGACTTCTATACTTAGTTTGTTGTGACAAATAATATTACTTCTATAAATAAATGAATATATATATATATATTTATTTATTTAAAAAAAAGAGAGGAGAACAAAAGGCATCTATGTTTTCTCCTTCTATTTGTGCTTCTTGATATTACAGTGCAAACTTACATAGTCACAAATTCATTTACAGGCTGTGATGGCCAGTGATTTCTCTGTCTCCCAGTTTCGTTTCTTAGAAAGACTTCTGGTAGTGCACGGACACTGGTGCTACAAGAGAATTGCTCAGATGGTAATGATCAAATACTAGCAAATTTTATTTTTTCTCTCTGAATTCATTATAATTGCATCTGCTGCATGAACACTCATGCACATGCATAGACACAGTCACAGACAGGTATTTGATTTAATTTCATGTAGATGCACATGCTCGGTTAATCTATATTGGGACTTGGATGCTTTGTATGCAGATTTGCTATTTCTTCTACAAAAATATAGCATTTGGGCTTACCCTGTTCTACTTTGAGGCATTCACAGCCTTTTCTGGGCAGTCAATTTACGATGACTGGTACATGCTATTGTTCAATGTTGTTCTCACCTCTCTTCCTGTTATTTCACTTGGAGTTTTTGAGCAAGATGTCTCTTCTGAAGTCTGCTTACAGGTTACCCTGATTAAATACTTTCTGACTATTATTTTGATCCCTGTGCCAGTTGCATTAGTACTGTGAATCATTTATTTTACTAATACATTTTGCAGTTCCCAGCACTGTACCAGCAAGGACCCAAAAATCTGTTCTTCGATTGGTTTAGGATACTAGGATGGATGGGCAATGGTCTTTATTCTTCTATTATTATTTTCTTCCTCAATCTTATTATCCTCTTTGACCAATCATTCCGTGATAGTGGCCAAACTGCTGATATGGCCATCGTGGGTACAACTATGTTCTCTTGCATCATCTGTGCTGTCAACTGCCAGATTGCACTTACAATGAGCCACTTCACATGGATTCAACATGTTTTTGTTTGGGGAAGCATTGCAGCTTGGTTTTTGTTTCTCTTACTTTACGGGATGATAACACCTATTTATTCTGGGAATGCCTTCCAGATTTTAGTTGAAGCTCTTGGTCCAGCACCTATATATTGGTGTTCGATTCTATTGGTAACAGTTACATGTAATTTGCCCTATCTGGTTCACATATCATTCCAAAGATGTATCCATCCGATGGATCACCATATCATCCAAGAAATCAAGTATTACAAGAAGGACGTGGAGGATCAACACATGTGGAGAAGAGAGCGTTCAAAGGCAAGACAAGAAACCAAGATTGGATTCTCAGTAAGGGTGGATGCAAAAATAAGACAGTTAAAAGGAAAATTGCAGAAGAAGAGTGCAAGCTTTGCATCGCAGGCGCGAAGTTACACATCTTCTCCATCGTAGGCTTGTCTAATATTTTTCATTTCTTTTTTCTTTCTTTTGGGGGGGAAGTTTGTAGGGTTTTTGGTCGTTGGCTGATTCATTTTGCAGTGATTTTTTATCTGGTAAAGTGGGGTTGGCTCAAGTCCCATTCATTATACAGTTGAGATGTTGTATGTACACTACCTATAACATTTGAGAATTTTAACAGCTTGTGAAAATAGTTCATATATAACAACTTCTTCATTCTTCTTTTATCCCTTTTTGCTTCTCAATGTTCACAACTCTTTGCCAATGTTTAATTCTCTTCAGAAGTTTAAATAGCTTGGAATGGAATGGAAATTTAGGGGGTGAAGACATCCAATTTTCTAAGTCTAGGAAAATAGATTCAGCTATAGACCAAGTCAATAACCATAAAAATGTCCAAGCAATTTTTCTACCACTTTTTCCATGGTCTTCAGCTTTGAACGTGCTGTTTTGCGAGCTATGAAAGCATTGACAAAATTATAATGAAAAGCAAAAAAAAAAAAATAATAATAATAATAATAAACTGGTTGCTGTTAGTTTTCTATGGAAAAGATTCATACTTAAAGAGTTTTTATTCTCATTAAAATACTTATTTTTATTTTGAAAATAAATTTATTAGTTGAATTCCTGACACTGAATTAAAGTAAACTTCTACACCAAGTCTTTGCCTTAACAACCAATGACAAAGCAAAGTAAGAAAAATATACCCTTTCCTTCTTCTTCATTGCTAGGAAATGACCACAGACTTGATTTTTCATATGCAAGTTGATACTAGTGGTCCAATAAGGCAACAAACTTGGGCATTTGAGTTAAAAGACTTTCAACTCCTGCACTAAAAAGTTCACACAGAACCAGGCAGCACCTCCCAAAACTGAAACTTGCATCTTCTACATTTATATACATGTAATCACCTAACACAAAATCAATCATAATACTAACACTAATACTAATAATAATAATAACAATGTTCACGTTCCCTTAACCTAACGGTTAAACCTTTATAAATACAGCGGATGAAACTTGATAACGAATTCCTCCCTCTTCTCCTCTTTCCCCATTTTGTAATAACCCCCACAACAACAACAACAATAATAATAGCTTTGACTGCAAAATTGTGTGCATGTCCAATGCAATATGGGTCCATGGAATTGAAAACATTGTTGAAGAGTTAAATCAAGCTAGTATATACCTAATTAGTACTATATATTACAACCAAACTTTACCCCATTGCCACCTAAACTTCATGTGCTATATATAATAAACCAAAATTTATATAAAAATTATTATCGATCCATTTCTGATATTTATTTTTAACCTTTCTTTTTTTCCGTAAGTTAAAAACATAAAATTTAGTCAATATTCATAATGTTGAAATAAATACAAATTCAAGGAAATATTTTATTTTATTTTATTTTTTGTGGGTTGTGCTAGCTACCATTAAACTAGCAATAAAGTTTTGGTAGTTCTTGTTAACTGCTCAAGAAAATTAGGTATTAACCATTAATGTTTAACCTACATGCATTGGATCTTCTTCTCCCATTAAAAATCCAAAAAAAAAAAATTATAAATCAATTCCGAGTAAAATAATTAGCTACATTTAAGAAAATTAATTGGTCCTTGGCAAGAACAAAGAATAACATTAGTAGGGGAAGATTTTATATATATATATATATATAGACTTAATTAAATAGAATTATTTATTATATTGTTAATGTTAAAAATTAATAGTCATAATTTCTATAAATAACTATTAAACCTAACTGATAGTGAATGTTCCCATGTAAAAGATGTAAAATTAGTTGTTGAAATTTTTTTATTATTTGTATAATTTTATCCCAATTAATTAAAACTTAATGATATCTTAATACTGATTATAATAACAAAATAGATAAATGTTGCGGGTGACTATAAGATAAAATAAAATTTCATTTTTAAATTATTCACATACCAGTTGCAACATGAATGTTTACACAATTAATATTATAGTATCGTTGAAAATTAAAATAAAAAGGGTAAATTACATTTGTTTTGTTTATTAAAGGAAAAATTCATTAATAAGCTCTTGAACTTATGTGATTTGTTTCATTAAATTCCTATATATTTATTGTATTTTAAAAGACCCTTAAATATTTATTTGATATAACAGTGAACTCTTCTTTAACAAAAAAATGAAAAATATAATTGATATTTAAGGATTAAATATTATATCAAATAAATGTTTAATGGTTTAATGTTCTATCAAATAAATGTTCAAAGATTTGATATATATTAAATAAATATTTAAGGGTCTTTCAAAATATAATAAATATATAAGGACTCAATGAAACAAACCGTGAAAGTTTGAGGGTCACATAACTAGTTTTTCCTTTATTAAACTATTTCATTTTTTACATTTGAAAAAAATATTTATTTATATTTATATTTTATTCCGTTAACACTTATTAGTCATTTCGTTAAAGATGAACTAGTACAAGAATCAATAAATAGATTTTTTAAAAATTAATTATAGTAGTGTAATAAGATAAAACGCATGAGAATTTGTAATTTACCCAAATAAAAATCATATTTGGCATGGAATATACGAAACTACGTCGTTTAATTGCAGTAGCTTGTAGCTTTGAAAAAATGGCATCAAGACGAAGTCCGCCATCGATTGAATCAAAGATCAAAAAACAAAACCAAACAATGCCTTGTTTCTCTCTCTTAAAAAATAAAATAAAAACATAGAGAGATAAAGTTATCAGTTTATTTCCATCTATATCCTCTCTCTCTCTCTTCTCTCCTCTGTCTCCGAGACTCACTCTCTGCCGTTGATTTCTCATTATCGTCATCTCTGCCGACACCTGTATTGTCGGTTCTCTTCGCTCCTTTTTTTTAAGTTCAAAGGAAGAGTCTCTCTGTTCAGAAAAAAAAAGGAAGAGTCTTTGATTGTCACTGTGTACAGTTTGCTGTTATGGAACCGCGCGTTGGTAACAAGTTTCGTCTGGGTCGTAAGATCGGTAGCGGATCATTTGGAGAGATCTATTTGGGTTAGTTCGTTTTTTTTTTTTTAAATAAAAACCCATATAAAATTGCCGAATTTTATTCGCTAATTTTTGCTCTAATTTTACTGTTTTTTAGGTTCTAATATTCAGACAAATGAAGAAGTTGCAATCAAGCTTGTGGGTACTTTTTGTTTTCTGTTTTAGCTCAAAAAGTTGCTAATTTTTGCTTTTTTTGATGAATTGTAGCTTCAATTTGATTTTTTTTTTTTTGGTGTTATTTGAATTTGTATGTGATTTTATGTGGCAGGAAAATATCAAGACAAAGCATCCTCAGTTGCTTTATGAATCCAAGTTGTATAAAATTCTACAAGGAGGAAGTAGTGACTTATCCACATTTTTTTAAAATTTTTTTTCTTTGTGGGTTTTGCTTATTGTTGTTAATCTTGGGCAGCTGGAATTCCGAATATTAGATGGTTTGGGGTTGAAGGGGACTATAATGTTCTTGTCATGGATTTACTAGGACCTAGTCTTGAAGATTTGTTCAACTTCTGTAGTAGGAAACTCTCTCTCAAGACTGTTCTTATGCTTGCAGACCAGATGGTAGGAGGTTTTTTTTTTTTTAAATTTGCGAAATGTGCATTCTTTTATGTCATATGATTATATTGTTTTATTAATTGTTTTATGATCTTTCCAGATTAATCGTGTCGAATTTGTTCATTCCAAATCGTTCCTCCATCGAGATATCAAACCAGACAACTTCCTAATGGGCTTAGGGAGGCGTGCAAATCAGGTATTGGTTTGCTCTCCTGATTGTACTGTTGACCTTTTTGGTTATGTTTTTGGTACATTAGTTAATGTTTTTGGTACATTAGTTAATGTCTGCATTAATGCAGGTCTATATCATTGACTTTGGTCTGGCTAAGAAATACAGAGACACTTCAACACATCAGCATATTCCTTATAGGTTGATAATTTGAAACTATGAGCTGACAGCTTCATTTGATTTGTGTTGTTGTGTGAAGTTTGGATTCTAAGTTGCATTACTACTGTCTTTTCCCTGAGTTTTATGCTTTTTTTTTTCCAGATCCTATTCTATCTCTACTTTCTTTAGCATCAATTATCTGGTATTTATTACTCTTTGATGAATAGTATAGTGCAGTTAGTAGGTACTTAATGATTAGCAGTAGAGTTTTGAGTTGACTCTCAATGCATAGGCTATAAGCTGAAAAAACAGTTATGCATATAATATTAGGCATTTTTCATTTAACTTTGGCCTCCATTCAAATTATATATTGTTGACTTCATTTACTTTTGTATTTGCAGAGAAAATAAGAACTTGACGGGAACTGCAAGATATGCTAGCATGAATACTCATCTCGGCATTGGTATATAATTGCTCTTTTATTTTCATATTCGCAGAGTTCATTGTGAAATATCTAATTGATTACTCATTGTTTGGTTTGTGTTTCCTGATCGTGTTATGTAATGTGCTTTGTAGAACAAAGCCGTAGGGATGATTTAGAATCACTGGGATATGTTCTTGTGTATTTCTTAAGGGGAAGGTAAATATATCACAGTCAACTTATTCTTTCCTTTTCTGTTGCATGGCTTTGGTTGTGACTCTATATATGTTTGTAGTCTACCTTGGCAAGGACTAAAAGCAGGGACTAAGAAGCAGAAATATGAAAAAATTAGTGAGAAAAAAGTGTCAACTTCTATTGAGGTATAGTTTTGCCTTAAATGGCATCTTTATTATTATTTTTTTTTTATAATGCTGTCCAGTCCGTTAGGCTGATGTGGACCTCTTTCAGGCTCTATGTCGGGGTTATCCCACAGAATTTGCATCCTACTTCCACTACTGCCGATCACTGCGTTTTGATGATAAACCCGACTATGCTTACCTGAAAAGGCTTTTCCGTGATCTTTTCATTCGTGAAGGTTTGTACTTGTTATGCACTTTCTAATCTTTACTGTTATACATGCCTAATACCCATTCCAGTAATAAACTCAAGCACTTTTAATTACAATCAGTTTTTTCCTCTTACTGCAGGTTTCCAGTTTGACCATGTCTTTGATTGGACAATTTTGAAATACCAGCAATCCCAGATTCCTAATCCTCCTGCTCGTGCTCTTGTAAGTACTATTATCACTATTTTACTTCTCGAGGCTACTGGTGGTATGACTATAATCCATCAATCTTTCATTTTTGTTTCCCCCGTATGCAGGGCCCTAGCGCTGGACCAAGCTCAGGCATGCCTCCCTTTGGTGCTAATATTGACAGGCAGTCAGGTTGCTCAAGGATTTTGCATGAGTTTTTCACATTTTTATATGTGTAAAGATGTGTAATTTGAGTATTTTTACAATTAATCACAGGTGGGGAAGAGGGTAGACCTGGTTGGTTTTCTATGGATGCTGCTCGCAGGAGAAACTCTGGACCAATTGCAAGTCCTGTAAATTTATCTAAACAAAAAGGTCCTGTCACAAATGATCAACCCCTATCCAAAGATGCTACAGTAAGTTCTTTATCTTGCATCTGCTTATTGTCAGTCAATACCGAACAAATGCAATTCTCAATATAAAGTTATTGTGTATGGGCTGCATCATTGGATGTAACACTGTTAAATTTCTTTAACAAAGTAATTCTCTAATTTTGCTTGGTCATAAATCAATTTAAGGATACTTATGGGATGGATCCTAGGTGGCCTACTACTCTGCAATGAAGTTTCAAGAAAAATGTTTTTATTTGGTGCAGTTAACATTATGATGTTTAATCGAAGCTTGTTATGCATGCTACATGTTGCTTCGGTTACTTAATGTGGCATACATGTTTGGTTATATTCTTCAAGTTGAATTCATGCTTCATTCTAACCTAACTTTCATGCAGCGTATTGTTTCGAGGTTGTCATGCTGTTGATATTTCATTATCATTAGTCTCCAACATTGTTACTTGGGTTCAATTCTCATGTCTGAATTTGCAGTTATCCAGCGCAAATTTTATCCGGTCTACTGGAACATCAAGGCGGCCTGCCATTTCTAGCAGCCGTGATGCTGCCCTTGTTGGGAGTGAGACTGATCCAACTCGTACTCTCACAACAGATGTGAGTCCTGTAGTCAAAATTACTGGTGGACAAAGAAGTTCGCCCATTGTATCTGCAGAGCAGAGGCATCCATCTTCTGGCAGAAATACTATTAAGACTTTTGAATCAACCCTTCGGGGCATTGAGAGCCTGCACTTCAACAATGATGAGAGGGTACAGTATTAGCAGACACCAACCTCTGCGCCCGCCCAGTGTAAATTTCAAATCAGATTCTATCATCACGGATTAAAAAGTGGAATACGTTCTGTTATATCTCAGTATTGTCATCAGTTGCTAACGCCGGCAATCCATATGCTATGTAATTTGGTGGTTCCTTTTTTTGCTACATCAGCGGACAATACAGTTGAGATACCAAACCATATGATGAAATCTGTATAGTTTTCAGATTTATATCAGCGCATAATAGCATACTTCTACTGTATGAAATCGTCAAATTATCAAACATTATTGCAAATAACACACCGTACGGCTTCACATTGCTCATCCAGTTCCCTGTTTCAAATTTTGGGTTCTGCTAACAGGTTTCTTAACAACATTGGCAGATTTCACATTTTTATCGCATTCAGATGATCAATCCCTGGAGAGTATGCCTAAACTCTCAAAACATATTGCAACTTGATTTTTGCAACTCCATGTGCAAGTCTCCAGAGATAATGGTTGGATTTATGGACAAAACATTGAAGTTGTGATTTGAATGCGCTCACAACCTAGCTCCGTCATTGGGATGCATGTCCTGAGTGCAACCATTTTCAACAATGTTCAGTGATGGATGATCCAGAAGAGCATAACTCACTTTCATGACATTGCTTCCCTTTCATTTTCAGCTTTTATAAAATTTTATTTCACCTCACAAAAGTAAAAAGTAAGGGAAAAAAGTTCTGATACAGATTTGGTCCATGGATATAGTATTGGATATCACAGCTGGAAAAGTTCCATGAATCCTGATCTAAGTGGCTAATGATAAAGACAAACAAAAGACTGTGACCTGAAAAACGTAAAGATTAGTAAAAGACAGATTCTGGTACACTTTCATCACATTGTTTTTTGAGCAACCAATGCAGTCAATGAAAAGGATGGATTCCTTTCTCAACTTTCCAAGTATTGTGCCGTTAAACAAGAACACGAAAACTCAAAAAAATTTATGCTTAATCACCAAGAAAGCATGGCCCAAACCTAACATAAACTAAAAAAGAATTATCTTTTGGTCATGAAAACACACTGGCACTAGCACTATTTTTGTACTTTTCGTGCCCGGATCAAGCCAATTTACAATAGATCTTGGTCCAAATGGGTAATAAAGATTCAAGAAATCATATATTTTGATCCAAATGAGTATTCAACATTCAAGAAATGACACAGATAGTAAACTCTTAACTCCCCAGATCTGAATTGCTGGAGCTCAAAGAAAAAGAGCCAACAAAAGAAAGAAACCACTCACTGTAAATTTAAAATTTTATGATCATAAAATAAAACAAACCTTGGTAATTAGAAATACATCAAGATCTTTCTCAGCTTGAATTATGAAAAAAACATAAAATCAAACATCAAAACAACATTTTACTTTAGGAAAAAGGGAGGCACTTATAGGTCACCTCCATCCATAGACAACTTGAGTGTAAGTGTCTTTGATCCACCTAAAGCTTTTTCTCAAAGACCCTTTCATCTTTCCTTCCATAGTATAAACCTTGTAGCTTGCAACTCTTTTTTTCCTTTGTAGTTCAGGATCATTAAAGCTCCAACTTTTTGAAGATGACCCAAGATTGCTTTTCCCTTTCTTGATCTTCAATTCCTTTCCAAATTGATTTGGCTGTACTGTAGTAGAACCTGCATAGCTAACACTATAAGACCTTAAATCTTGCATGCTAGCTGGTGCTGTTTTGTCTCCATAGTACTCCCCCACCTGCATCCTGCCATCTCTGCAAGACTTGGATCTAAAACCCTCCATTGCAAAACAAAGAAACAAAAAATCACACACACATATAAAGATTGAAAGGTTCAAGAATTTAAGGTTAGGATACAGAGAAAAGAAGGACAAGAAAAAGGGGAAAAAAGATGCAAAAAACTTGCTTTGGGATTGCTTTTCTATTTAGAGGAGTAGTTATAATTTATTGAAGTGGGACTGGTTTCTTTTGTTTTCACCTTTTTTTTTTTTTTTTTTTTTTTTGAGGTGGGAACACTTGCACAACTCTAGCTTACGTCTCTTTATTATGCATTTATTTGCTAGCTCATGTCCTTTTATATATATGAATAATTTTTTCCTTCTTGTGTGTAAATGGAGTTAGTAGAGGATGGTGGCATTTTATTATTTTTCAACACATATCACATATGAACCCTGCTGAAGAGAATTGCATGAGGCTGCTGCTTGAGCTTTGAATGGTCTTTGATGGTGATGTCCCACATAGGGTTGTAAGATATGGCTGTTTGAAAATTCTTTCTTTTCTACTGTTAGAAATAAAATAATTAGACCAACAAAGCATGGATGATGAATTGATTCTGACTTATATTATATTGTGAATTTGAATTTCGAGTCCCCCTTACGTGTAAAACTGATTATTTAGAGATTTTTCTACCCTTTTAGTCCAATACGAATCGAACTAAATTAATTAGAATTTAAAGAATTTAGAAAAAAAATTAATATTTATAATTAATTTTTTCATAATCAAATAATTTGAATTTTAATTTTGTAGTTAACATTTTGAAAAAACAAATACATTTTCGAAATTAATTTAAAAACAAAATTTAAAATTCAATATATATATATATATATAATTTATTTCAATGAAATATAAATGCAGAATGCATAGCAGAAAGTATGCACACACAGTTCACACGTCCTATCCAACATGGTTTGGTTTTCTTTGTTGCAAATTTGATCAATTGAAGAACTATTAGCGTAAGACAAATTCGGGTGCATGAAAATTATGACAAGTTAGTGTTCTTTTTTTGACAATTAGATTTGGTTGTAACTGTTGTTTACATTGATAGGTGAAGCGATATATGGTGGCCCTGATGAGCAAATTCATTGATTTACAACCACTTACACTTCATGATTTGAAAATTAGAATAGTGACAAGGTGTAATAATAATTTACAAACTTACTTTAGATTTTAAAACTAAAAAAAAAATAATGAAACAAATTTTTTTTTAAGTACAATTTCGGATAGAAAGAAACTCGAACAGGAGTTCTCACAGTGTATGTGTCCAAAGTGTTGTACTCTCATTGCCAATTTTATTAGATTATAGCATCAAACTAAACCGTCCAAAACCTGCTTTTTTTTTCTAACACCAGGGTGGGATGGATGATCATCCTGGCTAAAGCAGGCTAGCCGTCCAAACTTGATTTTATTTGAGTAATGGCATACACTATTTCATCCTGAACTTCTATTCATTGAACTATTTCACCTCTCAATTTTTATTTTTTTTAATTATCTTTTATTTTTTTCCATTTCACTTTTAATGTCAAAGTTTTTATTCTATTAGACACCTAACTTACCACAGTGTCGAAGCGCATGACTTTCACGCATTTTACAGCAAGTGAAAATAAAAGATTTTGTAGACATGTATTTAAATGAAAAACAAAATAAAAAGAAGAATTTAATTGTAATTTGAAGGTAATAAAAATTTACAGATTAGGACCCTCTCTTTTTCTCTCTTCCGACACCTACATTTGCACCATCACCATCTGCAACCTTCATGATACCATCTGCCATTGTTGCCACACATATCCATCAAAATAGCAGCAAATTAAAAAAAATAACAAGCAATAAGATTAACTCAAAAATATTGAAAACAAAGCAAATTTTTTCCCTAGCATTACATCAAGCAGTTGGTGAGTAGAATATAAAATCAGACAAATCATTTCAATTTTTTCTCTACTTAAATGACTCAATTTATCTAGTTATCCACATAATTCAAAGACAAAGTTCCTTCAAATTCTCTTCCTCCTTGCACTTCTCGAGTCTGGCTCGATGCTCGGTTAGACAATCATGGAAAGATGAGATTTTTAGCTGATAGAGACTGTGATGTTACTAGAGGATTCTATTCTTCTTTGATATCGCTGCTTGATGGGGCGGTGCCTGACGAGGTTCTCAGTGTTACTACAGAGGATTTGGCGGTGTTGAATGTTGGCGGAGGACCAAGAAATTGGGCGCTGAAAGAGAAGGGAACAACCTGTGTTAACTTTAATCCACTCTTCTCCAGGAGGCACCCAACTAATCAACCTCTGGACATGACTTTTACTGGAATCATCCCACTGGCCAACCTGAACCAAAGCACCTGACTTTCATTACAAAACAAAAAGCCAAATCAGTAACACCAAAAAGACAGTTCCATGACACCCTTGAACCCGCTTCACGATTAAACATGAGATTAATTCTCATCTAATCTTCCAAATTCTTATATGCAGGACCATAAACATCTTCCACTTCTGGCTGAATAGATGCAACAATAAATAGAAGAGCTAGCCGAGGAAGATAAAGGGCGAAAAGCTCCCACTTCCATCCAGTTTCCCGATCCCCACACTCACAAATCTTAAAGACAAAGAAAATTTCTTTCTTTGGCATTACATCAAGCAACCGGTGAGCAATTCGAACATACATGTCTCACCTTTCAGGGTACCATAAAGTTTGAACAAAGATCATAATTGTTAAATAATGTCAATATCTCCACAACTTATCAGAAACATACTAATTACTAAGTCTAGCAACTGAACTGAAAAAAAAAAAGGAGAGAGAAGTATACCGTAACAATTTAAACACAAGAAAATGGCCTAAATTTAACAAAATGTTTTGAACAAATGGTCATTGAGTGCAGGATCACAACAGCAACGAAGAAAATTTTTCCCATGGCAGATGGATGTAGACGAAATCCAAATAAAAGGATGGCGTTCAAGAAGGTTGCAAAAAGTGCTTGATTGAAGGCAGTAACCAAGGAGCAGCAGTACACTCTCCAGAACAATCTCACATCTTTAGTCAACTCGAGCTTTGTGTGAATCCTCTCCTTTGCATCCTATCTTCCAGAGCAGGATGGAGAGCCTCCGCTCATTGGCAACTGCCGTCCCTTCTCAGACTCAAAGAGCAAGGCATCACTCTGAATCAACCGAATCGCAGCGATCAAGACAAAGGAAGTCGCATCCGAGTAGCCGACGATGGTCGGATTGAGCATAGAGCAGTTGGGGCAGTTCCAGTAAAGGACGTCTGCGGAGGTTTCTGGGGGAGAAGAGAGGCAAACGAAGTGCTAAGGAGTGGCGCACATTTTACAGGAAAGAGAAACATTAGGCAAAGGTTTAGTTTTGCAGATCATGCAAATGCCATCTCCATCGCAGGGAAGGTCGCCAATCTGTGCCATGAAGGAAGCGAGGGATACGCAGGAAGGATTAGTTAGCAAAAGTGTTTTCGGTCTATGTTTTATCAATGTCGTTTTTTGTTGGTCAATGAAGGTGCTTCTTAGTTATTCGTCCAGGTCAACATTTTTTCCACGTCACCACGCGTTCCATTTTGCAGCACTAAAGGTGTTATGGGTTCAAAATAAAAAATTAAATGTGTAATAAAAAAATAAAAATTAAAAGATTAGCCTTTCTCATAACATGTGTCAACAAGGCATGGAACACAACACTGCTGGCAAGTGGCAACTACAGATAAACATGCTATGAGATATATGTTCCTAAAATCAATTTAATGTTGCCTAATTTATTTAGGACGAATGACTTATTATCCGTCATAAAGTCGAGATATTGATAGAGATTATAAATTTAATTTTTTTTATTTTTTATACTTTTTTTTTAAAGTTCTAATATAAGGACAAAGTTAAAAAAATCGAGTTGGTCTGGGAGAAAAAATTTCATATATTTGATTGATTATGCTATGAAATGTAAGAATTGACCTATTCATTTCATTCCACTCCAATCTTGTTTTACAATCAATTCATATTCCTGTTTTTTACCATCAATCGATTAGCATAAATAAATGATTATCAGAATTCAATTATTATTTGAGAATTAAAAGCAGAGATATTTACTATAATTAAAGTTTTTTTTTTATCAAATCCTATAATTAAAGTTAAATACAATATTCTTCATGCCTTAAATGTGAAGAGTTTGATAATCAAAATTTAGCAAGAAAGAAATCTCTATATCATAACAAATTAAACTATTAATGGTAGCAGATATGATGAAGTAGGTGGCTATAACAAATATTACATTCCTTCCATTTCATTCCAATTATCGTTTAAAATAGTGTCACATAATTATAGATGCAAATGACTAGATAATCATTTTTTAAAAAATTAAAAATTAGTGTGAATTATAATTATTCTTAGTTTAAAATTAAAATATGGGTAAAATTGAAAAAAAAAATTATTTTTTATTGATAATCTAAAATCAAATGGTTAACTTCTCTTGCACATATCAGGAATACAATCTTAAACCTTAATTGCATGGTACAATCCATAAAACCCTAATAATTACATACTACCAGTCCAAGTGAGTTCTTTCAAATTCAACAAACATCAGCAGAATTTTTTTTGAACCACATCACTATTTCATTACACATAAAAGAGATTTACATTTTGAGCCCAAATATTAAGGAAGGCCCACATCATTTCTAGCGCCTTTCCAAATACAATCATAGCCCCTTCCAAAATACAATCATCTTCTTCACATTAAAAATTTTAGTTTCACTAAGGCTAAAAGAGGACGCCCCCAGCAGCAACCATGGCTGTAACAGCTGCTCAAGAATGAGCATTAGAGGACTCATTAAACCAACAGCAACAGTATTCAGCTGCTCAAGAATGAGCATTAGAGGACTCATTAAACCAACAGCAACAGTATTGAGTGTACCGTTATAGTTGGATAGCAAGTAAGATGCAAAAAGTATTTGGAAAAAGAGGCAGAATTCCACATATATGAAGTGTTCTGAAAAATTGACATGCCCAAGATTAAAAAAATAAATAAATAAATAATGAAGAAGAAAAGTATAAAGGCGAGGCAAGAGGGTACCAACTCGACAATAAATTATAGAGCAAAAGAGGGTATATAGTACAAATCCCAACATGCAAAACTTTCCAAGAAGGCTAAAAATAAGAATAACTAGGCAATCTCATGGAGTTGCAATTGCTAAGACTCATATGAGATTAAACTGTCAGATATGTCTGAAAATATCAAATTAAAACACTAAACAAAAAAACAAAGAAAATAAACAACACGTTAAATAGTACTTGCAAAATATGAAACCCTTTCTCAACAAGCACCAAAAATTCTTATCACAGGAGATCAGCGACGTTTGATGGCAGCTCCTCAATGACCACATTATAGAATTTCTGAATGTCATACAGCATTCTCTCATCATCCCTAGTCACAAAATTAATGGCAACACCTTTTCTTCCAAACCGTCCACCTCTCCCAATACGATGAAGGTAGTTCTCAGGTTGAGTCGGCAGATCATAGTTTATCACAAGAGAGACTTGCTGCACATCAATACCACGAGCCAAGAGATCAGTGGTGATGAGAACACGAGAAGAACCAGATCGGAATTCCCGCATAATAATATCACGAGTGTTCTGGTCCATATCTCCATGAGTTGCTGAGACTGTATGGTCACGGCTTCGCATCTTGTCAGTGAGCCAATCAACCTTGCGCCTTGTGTTGACAAAAATGACACTCTGGGTGATGGCTAGAGTCTCATAGAGATCACAAAGTGTTTCAAGTTTCCATTCTTCCTTCTCAACGTTGACATAAAACTGCTTAATACCCTCAAGGGTAAGCTCATCACGCTTCACCAAGATCCTCACAGGCTTGTTCATGAACTTCCTTGTAATTTCAAGGGCTTCTGGTGGCATGGTGGCAGAAAACACACCAACCTGAACTTTTGCTGGCAACAACTGGAAAATATCATAGATCTGACAACCAGAAAAACATGTTAGAATCAGAAAAGTCCAAAAGATACATGATGCCCATGAAGAACTCCAAAAAATTGACAGGAAAAATAAAAGTATAATCACAGACCTGATCCTTGAAACCACGTGAAAGCATTTCATCAGCCTCATCCAATACAAACATCTTAATAGAATCTGGGCGAAGTGACTGCCTTCTCAACATGTCAAAAACACGACCAGGAGTCCCCACAACAACATGAACACCAGCTTGAAGAATCCGTTGATCCTCACGAACGCTTGTCCCACCTACACAAGCATGAACCTTAACACCGAGATAATCACCAAGAGCTCGCATAACCTTCTCAATTTGTTGTGCCAGTTCTCTGGTTGGAGCCAGGACCAATGCCTGACACTGAACCAAACCATAATCAAGCTGCTGCAGAATGCCAGAGCAGAAAGTTGCTGTTTTTCCAGTTCCAGACTGGGCCTGCTGAATGACATCAAGACCCTTACAGAAAGGAACAATTCCTCTTTGCTGGATTGCAGAAGGCTTCTCAAACCCTTAAAAAGAAATTCAAGACAAGGTAATTAGCAATAAGTTATTGATGCACATACAAAGTTTGTAACTAACCGTCAAACAAGCAATTGATTCCAACCGAAATGGAGCATTCAAAATCTCATACCAGTAGGCTGTTACATTAAAACTCAACTAAGCTAAGCTAAGCTAAACTCTAGTATGAAATTAACTAAAGCCAGCTATAAATATAAGAAGTTCAAAAAAAAGTATTACAGCACATCAGACCACAAAGAAGCTTGCAGCATGCTAAAAGAACAGACCATAAGCCAATGAAAGTACCATAAGCATAGATGCCTCTTAAAAGGTTCTCTTGCAATCCCATTGCATCAAAACTGTCATACACCTCATCGTATGTGGTGAAAAACTCTTCCCCTTCATTTGTGAGTCTGCAGAGTCATAAAAATATGGATAAATATTGATCATAAAACAACAATAAACCAAAAACGTTACCATCAAGAATCCTTGCTAAACAAGCCAAAGTTTAGGGGAAAAAACTCACATTTCGTTCATTTTCGCATCATATTGCTTGGCGTCAAACTGTGATCCTTCCGCTGCTAAACCTGCCATGACTGCACAAAGAAAACCAACACATTTACATGTAAGCTTACAAGGATCCAAGAGAGGTGTCTCGGAACATAATTAAAAGAACAAAAATGGAAGGCATGTGTAATTCTGATTCCCACACCAATTCCACCAAATAAAAAATGGAGAATATGTTCAAGCTCTAACACATGGTAGGACATATGTTCCTAAGAATAATTTCACCAAAGCCTGAAGCATGACAAATAACTAGTGAATAAGATTAAATATCATCACCTAGAACACACATGTTCCCATTTTGTTCCTCATCAAAGAAGAGCCAAACTTGCAAGACTAAAGAAGAGTACAAGCATTAAACTTCTGTTTCGCTATATGGAGAAGATAAAGAGGTAGCACGTATCTGATATCTTAAATATAAACCATTTACCCCCAGACACTTCTTCACCCACTACTCCAATCCATTAAATTATGAATCATGCACTCAAAAATCATGAAAAAACATATCAACAGAGAATTTGAGAACAAATCTCCAGGGATTAGCAGAAATAAGCAAAATTTTAAAACATAATAACCCCCTTTGATTATTACCCTATTAACAAAGATTGCTGCTGTCTACAAAACTAGCACACCAATATGAAAAACTTGATATGTGCAACATTTAAAAAAAATCCTATAATATGGCAGGAGAGCACAAGTATAAATGTCAATTGTCACAAAAGAGCCAAACTTGCGAATCCAAACATGAAGGAGTGCAAGCATTAAACTTTTGTTTCACTATCTGGAGAAGACTCATAAAGGGTAGCCAGGTGTCTGATATTTTAGATATAAATCGTTCATCACCAGACACTGCTTCATCCCACTCCTCCAAATTACTAAAATTTAGATTCAGTATTAATGAATATGATGGGAAAAACAGTTCAATATCCAAACATTAAGAAAATATCTCCACGAATTAGAAAAAGAAACAAATTTCAAGATCCCCTTTCCACCTTTAAAATTACACCAGGACACAACATCTGAAAACTACACCTACTAGTGAAAAAAATCAGCAAGCAAATACGATTATCACATCCAAAATTTACATAGAGAACATTGAAAGTGCCTGCAAACTGGTGTGTGCCTGTATATGCGTGCCCAAACAGTAAGGCAAGTCCACTATTGCAACCACACAGACTAAGAGAAAAAGCGAAGTGGCTCTCGGATGGCCAATAAACCAGTGTTAAAATTTTGATCTTCGTGCATATCATATCAAGAAATCTTCTCAATTATATTGACTTATACCAACCTCAGCAAGAGAAACTCAAAAAGTCTAATAATCTCAATCCCCTCAGTTACCTCAATCATAACAAGTTGACCATCAATCCACTAAATCTCAAAACATAACTATTTAACAACACATCATAATCCAACTAGAACAATACCAAAAAAACGAAAGATCAAAACTTTTTCTATAGACAAGCAAACAGATCAATCCCAGATCCCAGATAAAATAAACAAGAAAAACCCATAACCAACATACCAAATCCACAGCCAAATCGCCCACAAAAAAGCAAATAAAGAACAAAAAGCATCAAACTTTACACAAACAACAAATACCCAGACAGAGATTCATAAAAAGATAACCATAAAGATAAATTTTTTTCGAAAAAAATCAAGCACCCACATATGGATCTCTCCATAACATCAACAACAACAATTAAAAAAAGCAAAAGGAGCTGATTACACACACATACAAGCACAGAGATACAAGGATTAGAGATAAACAGGGAAAAAGAAGAAGACCTGCTGGTGAGAGAGTGATTGATAGAGAGAAATTTTGGGGGCTATTAGAAAGTGAAGAGAGAAAATTAGGGTTTCAAAAATCCCAAACTCCTCGGATCTGCGCCTTGGGAGTTTGAAGATGGAAGAGAGCGAGGGCTTGTGACTTCTGTTTGTTTATAATGTAATGTTTGGTTAGGTCTTACTCTATAATCAAAAACCCTTTTGCTCCCTTTTTCTTGTCTTTTTTTCCCTTTTTGCCCTTGCCTTTTCTTCTCTATTACCATTTACCCCAGGCTTTTTGTTTGGTCTGTTTGATATAAATTTTTACCCAATATGACCAATTTTTTACTTTTAAATTTTTTTCTCCTTAAGGAAATTTTTTCTCCTTAATAGGAGAAGGGATAAAAATTGAACTTTTAATTTATTAATGTCTTAAAAAAATATATATAACATTAGATTGCTCAGCCTTTGATATATAAAAAACTGTTGAGATGACCAATTTTTCCAACTCAATATTTAATTTTAAAATAATCACAATATACAATTAAATTAAATTAAATTATGATCTAAGTAGTTATCCTATTTCAATAATTAATGAACTGATAAAAATATAAATTCTAAGTTGTATTCAAATTATATTATTGATTAATGATTAAACTATTAAATATACAACTCATAATGCAAGATTTTATAAATTTAACACTTTTTTTGCCACTAAGAAAAAGTATTTTTACATAATTTAACAATTTGTACTAGATTAGAACAATTATGCAAAATAATGATAAATGAAGTGATGAATCTATGTGAAATTCAAAACGGTCTTGTTATTTTTAGATTGGAAAATTTTGATCCAATCAAGAAATAGAATAGATTTTGTGGGGATACACACAATGCTTTTGTATTGTGTTGTTGCCTACATTTATACATAGGCCAAACGCTCAAATTGAACCTTAATGTTGTGATCTAATTACAAATTGAATATAAATAATTTTTTTAGTTAAATTGGAATTTTATTGTTTAAATTTTTTTTCATATTGCATCTTTACAATTATAATTAAGTTCTGTAACTTTTGTTATTATAATTAAGTCATATAAATTAATAAAAATTAAATTTTAAGAGTTACTAATAAAAATGTAACATCTTTATTTTTATCCATAATTAACATTATATGAACATATGCATTTTAAATCATTCCATTTGACTATGTGTATTTTTCATGAATTGAATCTAGTTGACTTGTTTACATGAGTAATCTTAGGGATTAAATTGAGTTTTAGCATAGAAGGAGGATTAATTTGAACTTTTCCTTGATATTTGATTACAAATATTATAATTATAATAATGATGATGATGATGATGATAATAATGATAATAATAATAATAATAATAATAATAATAATAATATTAGATAGTGGATATTTTGGAAGGTAGGAAGAAAAAAGAGAACTCTACATTCTTCTCCGGTAACCTAAGTTGATTTGCTATCTAAATTTTATTTCCTTCTTTTTCTCTCAAATTTCTAAACTTGAATTGGCTGATTTCAGCTCCTAATTTGGGTAAGTTAATTATTTTCCTTTAAATTATATTTGAAATTATATGGTGAGGTGTGGAAGTGATTTTATAGTTTTTGAATTTTGTTTTAAAGTAGGTTTTGTACTCTAATTTTCGTGGTCATAAAGGCAAAATTAAGAGAAATACAAAACATGAAACTTGTAGATTTATGTCTGAAATTCACCCCTGTAAAAGGGTTTTGTGAAATAATAAGTATGTCAAATTCTATGGAAGTTTATTTGGGACTGGTTTGGGTAGCAGTCCAGTAGACTACATGATGTTGATTAATTATTTTGAGGATGTTAGAGACTGAATTAGATGATTTCAGCTCCTAATTTGGGTAAGTTAATTATTTTCCTTTAAATTATATTTGAAATTATATGGTGAGGTGTGAAAGT
>CATIWM010676765.1:0-26654 GCA_949671775.1 Mallotus repandus
CCTAACGGCCCATTCATCATTTTATCTCTTTTTTTTTTTCTAAATTTAATTTTTTTTTAAATCTATTTTAAATATATATAAAAAAATTAATAATAATAATAATTAAAATAAAAATCATATTTCCTAAAAATAATTTACAATTTAGTTTAAAACCAACAAATCAAATCCAATAAATCTAATTTCACAGTCTATTTTCATCATCGGGTCCTCTATCGCATCCATGCTCTAGTCATCCCGAAATTGGGTGCTTACAGGAGCAAAGATAGTTTTAAAAGACCCCTGAGGTTTTACGTCTGAGTTCATCTTAAGATTCGATTTCCCCATTTTTAACAACATCTCTAAATATGAGGCAGTGATAAGGGGACTCATGTTAGCTAAAGCAGTGGGTGTTTCAAACCTAAAAGTACACAGTGACTCTCAATGGACAGTGAATCAAATCAATGGGGTATTCCAGACCAAAGAGAGCATGATGGAAGCATACATTTACAAGATGAAAGAGGTTTTGGCGAGATTTGAAGACTATAGACGGTGGGGTTTAGCGCGCATCCAAGTATATTGCAACCCCAACATTGTTTGAGCTTAGGGCTCCAAGGAACACACTACTATATCACAAAGACATAGCGTGGAGTTGAGGAGTCACCACCCAGGGTAATAACTGGGACAAATCGAAGGTGGTGATAATTCAATTCTCTAAAAGAAAGTTAGCACCACAACCATGACATTCTGGGTAAGGAATACCAACTTCTTTTCATCTCGTGTTCTTTAAAATTAGTTTATGAATTACTATCTTATTCCCTAATTACATGCAATTTCATTAAATCCTAATTGAACATCCATCTAACCCTAAGGCAACCAATCCATGAGAAAAGCACATAAAAATGCATTCAAGGCACAATGTCCCTAAATCTAAACTACATTTGATTTTAATTTTAAGTTAGCTAAATCTATATAGTTTGTTTACAAGTGAAATGGAACTAAAGGTGGGACAATATTTTAATTACATTAGTGAGCTTAAATCTATTATTTTTAATCCTAAGGAAAATGGGCTTAAGTTTACTATTTTAAGGAAATGGATTTTGATTGAGCTTAAATTAATAGGCCTAATTCTATTAAATTTTAAATTAAATGAAGTGATCCTAAATCTATTTATTTTAAACAAATGCTTTAATTGGTTGGGCTAGGTCTAAATTTATTTTATTAAATAAATTAGGCCTAAGTCTAATTTAACCTAAATGGGCCTAAATTAATTTTAAAGTTAATTAAAGCCTAAAACCAATTTTAAAAACCTATTATTATTTATGTTAATCCTACCGTGGGTTTGGGACCCAAAACAAAATAATAATAATAATAATAATAAAAGCCCAAATAAATAAAATAAACAAATAGCATATCAAACATACTGTGATTTCTAACCCTATATTTATTTACAAGCAACCTAAAATTAATCTAAAACCACTGTTGATTTTAATAAAGGTTTACCAAATAAACCTTAATTTACTAATCGTTTTAAAAATGCAGAAAATTAAAATTCCACTATTTCCCTCTACTAGGGCTATCACAATTCCTACATATAAATTAATTAATTACATGCCCAAATAAACCAAATATATAAACAAAACACACAAAATACAAAAATGATAATAAAAATAAAACCTAATATAAAATAACTACATAATTAAAATCCATGGCATTCCATGGATCTTCACATATATTTTGTCAATTATATATTTTGCCAACTACGTCTTCTCCAGGGTGTTTATCTCCATAGTTAGGAAAGGAAAAGAAAACACAGAAAAAAAAAAGTGATTAGAATAACAAATAAAGGAAATAAAAAATAAAATAAAATAAAGAATAATATACTAGAGAAAAAAGAAGAATTAAAAAAAAACATAAGACAAGAAAATAAACAAGAATAAGAAGAAGAAGGAGTGGGATGTAATACAGATGTCGTTTGATTACTCCTTAGAGTGGATTTAATCACCGTTTTATTTCTTCTCAAGGGCTTTCTGCATTTGCTTTTGAAAAGAACTTAAAGAAAACTTTTCTATCTTTTTGTAAAACCTTCTGTAAGTTATTTTTCTCTCAATTATTTTTTTGCATTCTCTCTTTTTTTTTTTTTGCTCTACATTCTCTCTTCTTTTGCTCTATCTTCTCTCCTCTCAATCTTCTCTCAATTTTTTATTCTCAATGCTCTCTCCCTCTTTTTCTGCCTTCTCCCTTTACAGTTTTTAACTTAAACCCATCAAACCACCCCAGTAGATTAGGTTGGTTGTTACAGGATAGGATAAATTCCTCTCATTGTCCCCAAAAATAATAGGAAATACATAATTCTGACAAGAATTGTGTTTTTCCGGTCGGAAATACATAATTTTGATCGGAATTATGCATTTCTGATCGGAAATGTACAATTCCGATCAAAATTGTACATTTCCAATTGGAAATATGTAATTCCGGTCTGAATTACATATTTTCGATCGAAAATATGTAATTTCGATCCGTGATATTTTTTAAACTTTTAATTATGATATGACCCTTGAAAGAATTAAAAACTTTGCAATTGGGTCCTTAAAAAAATGTTACAATTGAGTCCTAGAAAACATTGCAATTTAGCCCTAAAATTCAAAATTGGAAAATCTAAGGATCTATTTATCATGAATTATCATCATCGGATCCTCTGTCACTTCTGCACTGCTACCCAAAATGGGGTGCTTACAGTTGTCCCCCTTTGTCATTGTTTGTTTATCAAATTGCGACAAAGCAAATAAGCACATAATTTCAAAAGCAAAGAGTTAGGATACTTACCTGTGTATCTTAAGACTTCTGTTTGTGATTAATGCTTATATTGTTGTGCAACATCATGCAGAATGCTAAAGCAAATTTCACTATAATCCTTGTGGGATGTCTAGTGAAGTGAATGGTGAAACTAGCTATATTCTTTATAGGACATCTAGCTATATGATTGATTTTGCTATATTCCCTATGGGACGTCTAGCGAAGTGATTGATGAATTTCGTTACATTCCTATAGGACGTTTAGCGAAATGATAATATAAGTACTGTGCAGTGTCTAGCTAATTGCACTATAGTTCTCGTGGAACGTCTAGTGAACTGTGATTTGAAGATGCGCTATAGTTCTCGTGGAACATCTAGTTAATTGTGATTTGAAGATGCGTTATAGTTCATTTGGAACATCTAGTGGTGATGCTATAGTTACTGTGTAGTGTCTAGCTGATTGCACTATATTCCCTGTGGGACATCTAGTAAAGTGAAATTAGCTATATTCCCTGTAGGACATCTAACTATATTATAAATTTTGCTATATTCCCTATGGGATGTCTAGTGAAGTGATGTTATAACTATTGTGTAGTGTATAGCTGATTGCACTATATTCCCTATAGGATGTCTAGTGAACTACGTTTTTAGCTATATTCCCTGTGGGACGTCTAGGTATATGATAAATTTTGTTATATTGCCTGTGGGATGTCTAGCGAAGGTGTGCTATAACTACTATGTAGTGTCTAGCTGATTGCACTATATTCCTTGTGGGACACCTAGTGAGGTGAAATTAGACATATTCCTTATGGGACATCTAGCTATATGATAAATTTTGCTATATTCCATTTGGGATGTCTTACGAAGTGATGCTATAACTACTGTGTAGTATCTAGCTGATTGCACTATATTCCTTATGGGACATCTAGTGAAGTGAAATTAGCTATATTCCATGTGGGACGTCTAGCTATATGATAAATTTTGCTATATTCCATGTGGGATGTCTAGCAAAGTAATGTTATAACTACTATGTAGTGTCTAGCTAATTGCACTATAGTTCCTATAGAACGTCTAGTGAACTGTGATTTAAAAGTTTTGTTATATTTCCTATGGAACGTCTAGCAAAGTGATTGATGAATTTTGCTATATTCCCTATGGGACGTTTAGTAAAATGATGCTATAACTACTGTGTAATATATAACAAAGTGAATTTAAAATTGAGTTATAGCTACTATGTAGCATATAACTGAGTGAACTTAAAATTTGAGTTATAGCTACCGTGTAGCATATAGCTAAGACTGAGTGGAGTGTATGCAAAATGTAGACATCTTCATGTTGATCAACTATGCATTTATGCTGACTAATTGGAATTTTTATTGGTTGACTTTGAATTTTTTATTGATTAACTCTGATCAACTGCTTTCATTATTGCTGACCTTGATTGACTTGATAATGCTGGTGTTGATTCCATAAGTTGGGTGTATCTCCTTCTATATTTAAAAGCTTGTTGAAGTTAGTTTCAGCATGATAATTGTACAAAAGTACATTGTAATTTAGCAAATTCATCAATTTATCACAAGATAATATGCATTCAAAGAATCTCGTTAATTTTGATTTTGATGGCTATCATTTATTTGCAATTCGCAAAGTCGGAGGTATTGTTAACCATCTTATGTTGAGAGTATATAATTTACCAAGTGAAGAGCTAACATTCACACCTAAATTCAAGGAGAACTTGCTAAACAAAACTTGTAAACATTGAGCATAAATAGATCAAATTTTGAGTATTAAAATAGTCTTTGAATTACATAATTTTGATCGGTGATATTTTTTTAACTTTTAATTATGATATGACCCTTGAAAGAATTAAAAAGTTTATAATTAGGTCCTTAAAAAATGTTACAATTGAGTCCTAAAAAACTTTGTAATTTAGCCCTGAAATTCGAAATTTGAAATTCTAAGGATCTATTTATAACAAATTATCTTCATCGGATCCTCTATCGCATCTGCACTGCTATCCTAAAATTGGGTGCTTACAAAGACAAAGCAAGTTCCTGCCTACAATGTCAAAATACCCAGAGAGGAGGATTGTCGAAAAGATCTCCTTAGTAAAATGACTATCACATAAATAAAATTTTGACCTCAGGGAGAGAGAACATAAGTTATAAGTAGGCTTAGCACAATACAGCCCCATGATGTATTTTCTTATGGACCACAATCTTATTGGGCTCGATTGTGAAGTAGAAGAAGATGGGAGAACGCCCTCTTAATAGAAATGAAGTTCTCAAACTCCCTATAAGAGCGACCAAGTTCACTGTGATATATGCGAAATTATACAAGAGAGAATTTCACATGCCTTTAAAGTGATGTATACTACTTAAAAGGCAAATTATGTTATGAATAAAATTCATGAAGGAGCCTATAGCACCCACACAAGGGGACAAGCCATGTCTAACTCGATAGTCAGACATAGGCATCTCCGGCCTATCATGATGAAGGATACAACTAAATTTATGAAGAAGTGTATTGCATGCAGGCACTAATTTTGTCAATGCACCGCCTAATCATTAATTACTTTACCAAATGAGTAGAAGCTGAGACACTCACAACCATAACTCTTTGAAAGGCCATTAACTTCTTATAGAAAAGAGTGATCTACTAGTTTGGTATGCCCAAGGTTTTAATATTCAACAATGGCAAGCACTTTTCAATTTTGCCTCATATCCTCTAATGAACATTAAGGCAGAAGTGTCCAATTGTGTTGTGCTACAAGGGGGTCAGTGTCAGACTGGTGGAAAACTGCTTAGCACCAGATAGGCTGAAGAACTGCTTAGCACCGACAGGCTGAAGAACTGCTTAGCACCAGACAGGCTAAAGAACTGCTTAGTGCCAGACAAGTTGAAGAACTTCCTAGAATTCTGTGGTTATACAAGACCACATCCAGATCTTTTACTAGAGAATTTGTCAGTCAAAGACTTCTACCTCCCCCATGGAATAAAAGATTTCATCACAAAAAAATTCAATGGAAAATCTAAATCCTCAAAAAAGATTCAAATTCATTTGACAGGATCATATACCCAAGATTATCTACATAAGAATCTACACCTCCTACCAAGAAGCAATATTTCTTCCATTATCAATGCTACTTGGAAATCACTAACTCCCTGTAAGCACCCAATTTTAGGATGATTTGAGTGTTGATGTGACAAAGGACCTGATGATGAAAATTGACTATAAAATTAGATTTATTAGTTTTAAATTCATTTTTAATTTTTTTAGGATCTATTTTTAAATTTTATTTATTTTTTTATTGCGTATACAAAATAAGTTTTCCAAAAATAAAAATAAAAATAAATTTCTTTTAAAAAAAGGGAAGAATTGGGCGGCCAAATTTGTCTAAAATGAATTAAAATGGCCAAATGGCCACGTTTTTTGCCATATTGGCCATGGCAAATTGGTTGAATCTAAAAACGCTAAGATTGGCCCAAAAAGGGTAACCCAATGGCCGAATGGGCCAAGCACGGCCATATGGCCTTGGAATGGTCGTACAGACACAGTGGCCATTTACAATTATCAATATGCAATCACAAGTTGATAATTTGGATGCAAATTAGATTTTTTTTCTTTTCTTTCTCATTTGTTTATTTATTTAATTTAGGGTCTATTTGTTTGCAAAAATTATTTTGTCTTTGGAAAATATTTTCTCTAGAAAATATTTTTTAGAGAAAATATTTTCCTATGTTTGGTTACAACACTAAAAAAGACAATCAATGAGGAAAGAATGCATTAAAAAATAAAAGGGAAGACAATAAATGAGGAAAGAAGGAAATGGAAAATGTATTGGAAAATATTTTTCCATCCTTAAAATGGAAAAATATTTTCCCTTGTTTTAAAGTAATTTTCCTTTGACTGATACATTATTTTCCTTTGACTTATTTTTCTTAGGTAATTCAAACACTAGAAAATAAGGAAAAATATTTTCCGGAAGAATATTTTTTGCAAACAAATGGAGCCTTAGTTTGATAATTTTTAATAAATCACCTTATCAGATAGTTAATTATCAAATAAAGGATTATATTTTTTATATTTATTTTATTCTTTTATTTTCCTTTGTAAATAAAAACATTTCTTTCACATGGGACTTTATGGGAGAGTTTTGGTATATTTAGCCATGGAGTTCCTGCTTTTGGATTTTAGCCATGAGCCTATTTTCCATGTATTTTTTTCACAGACAGGAGGCTCCTAGACTTTGAATTTTTTTCTCTAATCTTTCTGATTTTTAGTCGTGGGTCTATAACCCAAGTTTTAGAGGGGGGTAGTCTTCTCTTGAGTTTGCAAAGGATGTCGGGCCCTTCTAATCTTGGCATGTAACTCAAGTCTTAAACAAGGGCTTCTTGCTAAGAGGACCTTGACTTTTCTACCCGACTCAGCTCATGTAGTGACTTAGTAACATCCCTTAAGATTTACCCAACTTCCTTGTGAATGTTGCCATGAGGTATTTCTATCCATAAAAGCCCAAGCCCATACTTTAAAAAGCCCATTTGGGCTAATAAAGATTGGGCAATACTTTTACACCTAGAAATGTTGTTTCTATGCTTTTACTGCTTTGAGAGATTTTGCATGCATGTCGGTTCTTGATATCTCCTGTTGATATTAAGGCCAAGACAAAAAAATCCTAAGCAAAGAGACGCACCATTAAATCATGTGTGTGGGAGGAATAAAATTGGAAGGATGTATGTTGTACACTTGATTTGTTACTTGCTACTTACTACTTATTGCATAGCACGTGCATCATACATAGATGTATATATATAGATCATGCATCATACTAATACCTTGTTTTGCAGCAAATATAGATTCATTTGGGTCATCATATGTTTGGAAACAAAGAGGTGGCAGACGATAGAGAACCTCTTCAAGTCCGTAATCAATAGCAAAAGAGATCTTTAGCAAATTAGAAAAGAGTCCTATTAACCCACTCTACCTTGAAGCACAACTAACACCAACACTGATTAGGCAAATAGAAGAGATGGAACAACAACATGGAGAAAATTGGTCCATGAATGACCTGATCGCCATGATTCAAGATGAATTAAGACAGGCTCTAGCAAAGTGATGCCATCTTCCATAGTAGAAACAGTGCATGTTGCTCCTGCCATTCCTCTTGATATTACTCTACCTATTGTCATTCCTTTTAATGGCAATATCATTCTAAAACTATCTCGAGTATGGAAATAAAAATTATTGATGTTAAAGTTTATATGATGCAGAAAGCTAAGAAGGATTCACTTGAGCTGATTCAAGAGCTAGAGTCTAAGCAAATGCAAGCACAAACTCAGAAAATGTCTAAGATTGAAGAACTATGTAAGCATAGGGTATGGGTTATGCATTTTATAACATGTTGTGTACTGAAGGTAATAAATTACTAAACAAATTCAAAATGCCTCAACTGCATAAAGTTAATGGTATTGGGGACCCGAGAACACATCTTAACCAGTATTTAACTACCTTGAACACTATCAAAGCTCTTTTATCAATGGTTATCAGACTATTTGTGCTCTCTTTAGAAGGCATAGCAGTGAATTGGTATCATGGTTTGGAAAATTATATTCGAGCTAACTGGAGAGAGTTGTCTAATGCTTTCTTAAAGTAGGATGAGCACAATACCAAACTAAAGTTGTCTATAAAGGACTTAAAGTTTTCAAATTTCTTGACAAGGTTCATGAACAAGGCAGATTTAATAAAGAATAAGCTAGCTGAGAAAGATCGGGTAGGGATGATTGGTTGGGATGTGTTACCAAATCTAGTTGAAAGGTTACAAAGGATGAATCTTAACATGTTTACAAATTTGAATGATGGATGAGAAAAAGGAAATAAGTGTAAGAAAAAGGAATTACCAAACTGGAGGCATGCAATAAGGAAGCACTAGCCGCGTTTGTGATGTGGTCCCGTCGGGGGACCATATCAGGATCTATGAGCTTATAGCATTAGAGCACACATGCTAATGGTTACTTATCTATTGGATTTTTCCATTTGTTATTATTGTAGGAGGGTTTGCCTGATTAGGCTACACAGATTTGGAGTCGCCACCTAACTTATATCAGGAAGAAATGAAAAACTCACTTCCATAACCAGAGAATCTGGGTTCGGGGGGTAGAAGTTACTTATTTATTCATTACTTCATCCTAGTTTTGGTTTTATGATGCATTTTGCCAGATACGAGCATTGGTTAGTTTAAATAAAGCATGGGATAATTGAATTAACGATCATCATCGCATGATAAATAAACATTCTATTAAGTAATAAACATGTAAGCAAGTAAGTAAATAGGCATATAGCACACAAGCATACAAGAAATAATAATGAAAATAAGCAAGCAAATAAGCAAAATAAAAAATGGGAAAAGGGATTAAGGATTACAACCCGAGAAAAAGCCCATTCTAATAAACACATCCAAAATAAAATAAATAGGGGAATTAAGATTAAGGATTACATTGGCTCGGAAAAACCTATTCTATTAATTACATAAAAATGAGAAAAAGAAATAAAAATTCTAATCTAATAAACCTAGAAAACAAAAGTTAGTCTTCACACACATGCAAGCACACATTACATATAAAAAAATTTAATATATTCAATTCATTCATAATTGGAATAATAAATGAGGGAGTGAGGGAGATTACCTATAGGAAGGTGCCCCCGGTTGATTATGCTTGGTATCTTGGTGAGCGCATGGTTGATTGGCATAGGGGAGTTACCGGCCATCGTATACCTTGTCCTCCTCCCATTGATATGTTCTGCGGGAGAGATATGGTGGGTCCTACATTGGAGGAGGCACTGATCGGGACTGATCATCGATTGTATTTGGAGCCCGAGGGCATCTCATATCTGGAGAGCCTTATTCCTCACCTAATTGATGGCGTTACGAGGAACTTCGTGATCACTCCACCTGCCCCAGTTGTGGGTGCTTCCTCCTCTTCTAATCATCAGGTGTGTACCTCTTCCTTTTCTATACATTGCATTCGTATCAACCGTCCTTACCCTGAATGTTCCTACTTATGTCTAACAACCTCGCTTAAAGAGGTCTTGAGCTAGGAGCACCTTCGAGACTTCAAGTGGTGCTAGAGTTGGTGCTGATGCCCCCACTGAGACTGCTCAAATTATTTTTGGAGTAGCTGCACAACCACTACTTCCCATGGTCCGGGCGCTCAACCATCATGGCGAGGTAGTGACCCAGGTGATTCATGCATCCACTGATCCTGTGGGCTTCATTCTCGACGATGCTACTTATGTAAATTCACATTTTTCTTCACTATTCTGATGTTTCAAGGTCATTGTTTGCTAACTGTTCTGTTTGTAGGTTCCTAAAGATATGGCCACATATTGGTGTCTATGTGCTTCTGGCTTGATGGGTCAGTATGTCCATTACTCTATGGATGCTCATGTAAGTCTTTCATGCTTTGACTTATTTTCCTATTGCAATTATACAATGATATATATGTGTATGTTATGAATGCACGTGTGCTAATGCATGTATGTCATGATGCAACTTGAGTATGAGAGGCTGATGCGGGAGCGAGACGAGGCTATCTGCCAATAAGAGGGTGCTTACTACCAGGGTGAGATCTATAGGATGCAGGCTGAGCTAGAGGCACTGAGGACTTGTGATGTTGGGTTTAGCAGGGGAGGATCTCTAGATGGTGGTGATGATGATGGTAGTGAGGATGGGGCTGACTCTTTATTTCCCTTCCCCTTCCCTTTTGTTGTTGCTTCTCACTTGTACTAACAGAAAATTTTTGAAGTTTCTGATATGTATTGATTGATTAACCATTTTAAGGCTTTTGATGCTTTTTGATATTTTACTGTGCTCTCTTCTGTCTATGTGCTTGCCGTACTCTTATAACAAGCAAAATGAAACAACATGTAAAAAAAAATGGAAGGAATTTACTATAAAAATTATTGTAATTACATCATAGAAAGATATGAATTCTAATATGCAAATTGTGCTCATGTGACAGGTATTGATTTAGGAATTACTTCTTAGCATGTGCAAATCTTAATAATATTTTCCATTTGCAATGAATAACATTTATCATAAACATGGTTGCACATAGAATATTTCAAAATGACGATACCCATGTCCTTCATTAGTCCTTTCGGGATTTCTAATTAAGTATTTTTCCTCTCATATTTATCTTTTGTTTTTGTTTTTATTTTTGTTTTTTTTCACGAATTTAATCACTTGAGATGATCGGTATTGATCCATTCAAACAACTCATTCCTATCGACACCCATTAGCTTGACTGCACCTTTCGAAAGGATAGTTTTAACTAAATAAGGCCCTTCCCAATTAGGTTAGAAATTCCCTCTTGGGTCTGGTAGATTCTGGTTAGCTTGCCTCAATACCCAATCTCCAACTTTGATGTTATAATGTCTCACTGTTTTATTGAAAGCTCTGGTAACTCTTCTTTAATATAACTAAATATGATAAAGTGCTTTCAAACATTCACCATTTATTAGATTCAATTGTGCCAACCTCTGTTCTACCCACTTCACCTCGGCTATGTCTGCTTGACTACAACTCTAAGGGACTTCATTTCCACTTCGATTGGAAGTACTGCTTCTATTCCATATACCAAGGCAAAAGGAGCTACCGCTGTGGATGTTCTTACTGTAGTACTGTATCCCTAAAGAGCAAATGGAAACTTGTTGGCCCAATCATGGTGGGTTTTGATCATCTTTAAGAGACATCTTATTTGCTGATTCCACTACTCTGTTAGCTTACGGTTGATAAGGTGATGACTAGTAATGCTTTATCTTATACCTCTCAAGCACTACTCGTACTTCTCCTTGGAATTGTACCCCATTGTCGAAGATCAAATGGTAAGGAATTCTATATCTACAAAATAGATTCCTTTCCAAGAACTTGGCTACTTGCTTTGCCCCCAGTTTTTTGAAAGATTCTGCTTCTACTCACTTTGTAAAGTAGTCAATTGAAATCAAGATGTACTTATTTCCATTAAAGGCTACAGGGTGAATCTCTCCTATGATGTCAAGTGCCCAAGCCAAAAATGGCCAAGGAAAGGACATGTTATGTAACTATGAGTGAGGCAAGTGGCTAACGTCCCATGAAACTGACACTTATAACACTTTTTAGTGAACTTATAACACTTATAACTACTGTAGATGCTCTAGATATGGCTTCAAATGTGGCTCTTTCAAATCAATTTCATCGATGGCTTGATTGATTACCAGCACTGAGTCACCCACTATTTCCACTTCTATGACTGCTAAGGCTATCATTCCCATCACGCATGCCTCATATTCTGCTTTGTTGTTCGTAACCTAAAATGCTAGCTTCTTCATTATGGGAATTACTTCATTTTTCAGGGTCAACATAATTACTTATATTCATGCTCTGAACTGGTTTACCACTCCATCAAAGTATAGGCACCATCCTTGAACTTTGATCACTATAGTAAGGTCATCTGGGAATTCAAGTTCTATATCTCAATTATCTGAAGTAGGGTTTAGTTCTAGGAACTCAGCCACTACTCTTCCTTTAACTATCTTCTTGGTCAGATACTTGACATAAAATTCTATCAGCAGCACCAGCCATTTGGCTAGTTTCCTAACTAGTGAAGGCATTTCAAACAGGTGTCTCATCAAATCTAACTTTGAGACTACTAGGATCTTATAAGACTGAAAGTAGTGCCTCAATTTTCTCATGGCCCAAACCATTGCCAATCAAATTTTCTCAACCTAACTATATTTCTCCTCATAAGGCAACATCTTCTTGTTTAAGTAATAAACTGCAGGTTCAGCTCGCTACTTGTGTGAAAATATGCATTACTAGTTAGGCATTTTATTTTGCTATTTAGTTTTTTTATGTTTTAGTTGGTTTTATTTTTTTTAGTTTTTTAGTTTTATTTTTATTTTATGTGTTTTAGGTTGGTTGGGATTCCTAATGAAAAAATATGAATGAAAAAGTCACATTTTGATGAGATTCCCGACTACCATCATAGGGGAGGTGCTGTCGCAGCCTTTGGTTATTGTGAGGACACTTATTCTTGGTTGCAATCACAGCCTAGGCTGCCATCGTAGCCGTTAAGGAGCTGTTTTGGGTGCTGTGGTCGATGCCCCTTGACAAATCAAATTTAATGGTGTATGTTTGAGTATTTTGAGCATAACTATTTATACAAAACTCATATTAAGGTGATTCAAAGTGCTGTGGAAAGATAAGAGAAAATACTAAAACTTTTATGAAGATTTAAAGAGTTGATTAATTCATATTGAAGGGAAAAAGTTTTGATCAATTCAACCTATCTACAGCCTTCCAAGCTTGAAGAAACATCAACATGCTATCACCATAGCAGCAGGGCTGCGACTAAAGCATCTTATGATGGGACCACATGTAATTTATTCATTATTGTGGGGTTTAGGTGAAAAATATATCAATGATTAAATGAGACATACTCAAGTAGGGTAAAACATAACAATGATGGAAGGAGACAATCAATTATGAAAAGAATAAAAGAATAAGAAAAGAAGAATTATAGATATATAGAAGAGAAGAAATAGAAGAAGTGAAGGATGTAGAGGAGATTGAAGATTGAAGATTGCTGGAGAAGAGCTTCATAAAAAGAGTTCTTTCTTTCCTTCTTTATTTTATAAGTTCTTGATGTATGTTATTTTGGATTTGAGAACATGATGAATATTATGTTTAGTTAATTTTATTTATTTTGGGGATTGTTCAACTTATTTTAATTTAAGTTGATTGAGTTATTAGTCTTTCCTTTAAATTGCATTAAGCATTCATTTATCTTAATTGTTTATTATTTGGCCATTAATAATTGATTCTTAATTAAGGTTAATTATTGAGAAATATTAATCTTAATAGAATTATGGGTCCTTGATTGATTGATTTAAGTCTAAAGATAGCTTAAATCATTTTAACTTCATTTGGTTGTACTTCATTATTTATTTACTAAAGTTGATTAGGTTTTAATTTAATGATAATTAGTTAGAGCGTTTTCAATTGATAGAAATAAATTAAGTAATTTTTACTTGAGAAAGAATAATTGCTCTCATTAAAATCCCATGAATAGCAAATGAGAGACGAATTTCTTGAAATTGGCTTGATTAGAATATAGTGATACAATCCCCAACATCATTCTCATTATTGCTTGTTAAAATTAAATTAATTGATTTTATTCTTTAGTTTCATTTTAGCTGTAAAAAATTACAAATTGCAATTCACCAAATATTTGATTCTTAAATAAGTTAAAAACATAATTATTAGTTGGATAGACATTCAATCCTCATTGGATCAACTTTTACTTCTTCTATATTACTTGTCAAACTCATATGCTTGTGAGAATGCATCACTCATGCTTCCCTTTCTTAAGCTAGCATGGCTCCTAAGGCTCTTCCTTCAATTGCTAGATACAAAATTAAGGGATTTCCCATTTCTGGGGGTCTTAGAATTGGTGGTTTCATAAGATAATCCTTGATTCTGTCAAAGGCAATTTGGCATTGTTCATTCCAAACCACAGGTTAATCCTTCCTGAGCAACTTAAATATTGTTTCACATACTTCTGTCAATTTGGCTATGAATCTGCTAATGAACTAAAACTTTCCTAAAAATCCCTAGATTTCCTTTTCAGTCTTCGATGTCGATATTTCACGAATTGCTTTTACCTTTTTTGCATCAGCTTCAATTCATCTCTAACTAATTATGTGTCCCAGCATCTTTCCTGAAGTTACCCCAAATACACATTTCTTGGGATTGAGTCTTAGAACGTACTTGTCTACCTGTTGCATGAATTTTTCCAATGCATTTGGTATTCTTCTTGAGTCTTTGATTTTACTAACATGTCATCGACATAAACTTCTACTCGTTATGTATCATGTAATGAAACATTGCTATAGCCATCCTTTAATAAATTACACATGTGTTCTTTAAACCAAAAGGCATTACCCTATAGTAGTACGTTTCCCATTTAATGATGAAGGTGGTCTTAGCCTTGTCGATGATTGCCATTGCCATGAGAATCTGGTTGTTTCATGAAAACCCATCCATGAAGGAGTACATGGCATATGGAGCAGCATTATCAATTAGAACATCTATGTAGGGCAGAGGGAAATCATCCTTTGGGCATGCTTTGTTGAGGTCTCTGTAGTCTATGTAAATCCTTACATTCCCATCCTTTTTAGGTAATGGAACCACATTAGCCAACCATTCGTGATAGTCCACTACTTCCAGAAACTTGGCCTTAACATGCTTCTTTATATCGTCTTTTACCAAACATGCCCATTTTCGTCTCAACCTTCATAACTTCTGTTTCATAGGCTTATGTCCCTCCTTAGTTAGGATATAATGTTGAGTGATGTCCCTGTCGATGTTAGGCATGTCGTCGTATGTCCATGCGAATACTTTTAAATATTTTGTTAATATTTTTTCTAATTCTCTCCTTTCCTCAGGGGTAACATCTTTTGAAATATGCAGTATGCGAGGATTTTCATTCATGCCCATGTTAAATGGTTTAGCATTAATGGAATGAATGTCAAATGTGCTAATGTAAGGTTTAATGCAATGCTAATCATCTTCAAAAGATTAATCATACAAAAAAGCAAAATTAGACTTCATTGCATCATACTTAGAGTTCGGTACATCAAAAGATTCAAAGAGTCTAGCAATACAAATATCATCAGGAGTAGGTTCATCATTAAGCATAATATCCTTTATACTGGTCTCAATGAGAGTTGTGATGTTGGCATAGCTAGAGGCCTTAGTTTTTAGCCTCATACTATGTAGAACTTGTTCAATCTCAGTAACAAAAATAATCCCTTCTTCTTTAGTCTGACTCTGTCCCTTTTCCATACTGATAATCATATCAACAAAGATCTCAAAACCCTATTTCTTGATCCCATTATATTCCCATTCCTCAGGCTGACCTTGGTACTTAGAGAGGCCTTTGGAGATGAAGGTGGTCTTATTTCCCTTGTTCGTGGTTGGATCATATCCTAGTCCTTGCTTGCTAGTCTGTCCCTTGAAGTCTTACAACTTTGAGATCATATTCTTCTTCTTTCTGAGCCCAGTTCCTGGGTCATAACTCATCTTCTTCATCATTGCTATCACCTTTAGGTTGACCCAATCTTCATTGATCACTAACACTTGAAAGGCTGAAGGTGTCATATTTATGCATGCAACTAGAGTGTTAGTCTCAGCTTTGATAGTGGCCACCTTCCCGTCCAGTGGGAACTTGATCTTCTGGTGCAAAGTGGATAGTACTCCTCCTAATGGATTAAACCAAGGCCTTCCTAGTAGTATAGTAAATGTAGGTGGGATATCCAGCATTGTAAATTCCACAACAGACTCAATCTCTCCTACAATGATAGTCGCCTTAAAGGTTCCCACTAATTGCTTTTTAGAGTCATCATAAGCTATGATTATCAAATTGCACGCTTCAAGTTCTTCAACTGATATCCCCAACTTATAGAGTAGCTTGAGTGGGCATACATTGATGGTTAACCCATCATCAACCATAACACATGATGTCTTCTTAGCTATTGTGATCACTTGGATGAACAAAGGCCTATTATGAGCTTTCCTCTCTAGTGGAAGATCACTATCAGAGAGGGAAACAACATTGCTGGGTTTTGGAAGTAATGAAGTTATCATATCCTTTAGAGTAGTGTTCGAAGAGATCTTCGTATCATCTAAAGCACGTGCTAGAGCATTCTGGTATTTCTCTGATATCATCAAGAGATCTTAGATACTGGCTTGAGGTTGGGTTTTTTTGAGCTATTTCAAGACTTAGTCTTCTTCTACTTGAGTAGTAGGTTCACTTTCTTTTATAGCAACTTCCTTGGCAACCTCTTTTCCTTTCACCATGTCTTTCTCAGCAGGCTGATACAATCTCCCACATCTAGTGATGTGATTGACTGACATTTCCTCATCAAAGTCATACTATATATTAATTCCCATCACACATGGTACATTTAATAGTGGCAAGGTGATGACCTCATCTTCTTTGTCAAATTCATCTCCCCATCCAGAGGGTGCAATGTCTTCCTCCTTGAAAGTAGCTAAAGGAGGAGCAGTATATTTCACCTTAAAGTCAAATTTTCAATATGGTAGTCCCAACAAATCCCAGACTTCTTTCTTCTCCACCAATTCCCCTTCTCTTTTGAATTATAATGGTCTATTATTGTCAATGACTTCCCTAACTCTTCTAGCTACCATATGACTTAGCCGCCTTTACATCATCATGTGAGGTGTACAAGTAGGGAGCATAGTCATGTACTAGTATGTGGAAGGATCCATCTCATCATCACTTGAGCTACAGACCAAGTCTGCAAAATCTTCCTTCAGTACGACCAGTATTTCTCTTTCTTCCCTTTCAAGCTTCTCTTCCTCACTCTCTGGAATGTCTTGAATGGAGTTCTCAATAAAGGACTCAAGCAACCCTAATGAGATTGCATATGATGCCGGTGGTGGCATGTTTTGGTAGTTTAGTAGAGGGTTGGTTTTAATATTAGGTTGCTTTTTAGGATCTTCAATCTTGTTAGAGTCTATGAGGTCTTAGATTCAGCCTTTTAGGATGTAGCAGTCATCAGTATTATGGCCAGGGATTTGGTGGAAGTGACAGTAAAGGTTGGGATTGATGCAAGGTTGTAATGGGTTTGGTAGGGGTCTTTGTTCAAGAGGTTTGATGAGGCCTTTTTGCCAGAGTCTTTTGAAGACTTTGGATAAGGGTAAACTAAAGTTTGAGTAGTTATGGTTTCTCAGGGCATTGATGGTTAGGTTTTTTTTAGTGGAATGGGTGTTTTGAGTAGGTTGTGTCGACTTTCAGTAGGGATTTTTGGGTTAAGAGATCTCCTCATCTTCAATTCTAATATTGACTTGGTGAAGCACTTTGAAGGTAGGGTAGTGAACAAATAGCATATGTTTGCAAAAGTGAGGTAAGGCTTCTTTAATTACCATCTCTATCTATTCATCTTCCAAATGTCTTTCCCTCATCAAGGCAGCTTTTCCTCTCAATCGAGCAATGTAGTCCGACAAAACTCTCACCACTCTTTTGTCTTGTGGTTTCCAAGTCATGTCTCTTGACTTCCAGCTGAGTGTTATTTTCATACTATTTGATGCACTTCTGTGTGAGAAGCATCCAGTCATTCTTGATTTCATCTTTCAAGTCAAACAACCATACTTTCGGCCCTTTCCAATGAAGTAAAGAAAAACTTAACAATCTGAGATTCAGTCAGCTTTGCAGAAGCCATGAAGGTTTTATATTGGCTCAAATAGACTCGAGGAACCCTAGTACCATTGAACTTAGTAAAGTTGGGAGTTTGAAATCTTCAGGCAAAGGTTCAGCCTTTAACAATGAGAGGTTAGTGTAGTCATGGCTTCTTATGGCGCTCTTCTCCTTTAGTGAGAATTCAAGTTGAGCCATCCTGTTAACTAGTATCATCACCTCCTACGATGGCTCAACTTAGTCAGATTGACTGGTGGAGCAGTTGGCTCGGGAAGCATTCCTCTCATAGCCTGATAGTACTCATCATCGCCTGATAGTACTCATCATCCTCAATGAACAACATTGAAGTGAGCACTTTGTTCTTCCCTCTATCAATCTTTGCATTAATTGACCCAGAAGCTTCTCTTTATTTTGCTTTTTTGCTGATCAATTGTTCCATTGTGGCTTTCATCTCTTTTATCATGAAGTCAGACATAGTCCCATCACTAATTAGTTTCTTGAGAGTTTCCCTCAACTATTCTCTAGTGTTTTAAGCCATTATCTCTTAAGTTGGGCTAGTTATAAGGATAACAGGACTAGTGCTAGCACATTTAGCAGCTTTGAGCCTACAAAACTTTCAAGGAGCTATGTTTCTGCACAAATATACATTTTAAGATGATACAAAGGTGATGCATGATACAATGAATTTTTTAAAAGAGAAAAGTTAGCGTGTATGTATGGCATTACAAGCATAACCTTGCTAATGTAGTAATGCAAAATGGTCGTAAAAAGATCGTGAGTTTGTACATGATGAAATATCCTACGTGCGTGTATGTATGCATGAGGGAGGAAAAAAGAAAAAAAAGAAGACAAAACAAATAAATGGAGGTTAGTATAAAACCTATAAAATGAACAAGCCAAACACAAGCAATCTCCCCTTCCAACCTTTTTACTCCATATGGTAAAGAATTATGTCCTATGTGGGTTCTTGAATCATAGCCATCAGGGGGAGTATGGTTCCGCTCTCGGAATAGGTTGTTTCCATTCATAATGATCAAACTCAAGGGGTAAATTAGGGAACAATGCCCAAATGCACTCAAAGTAACCACAGGATGTTAATAAAAGGCCCAATTGCCGGGTCACAAATGGCATCTACAGCCTGTGCACGCCTGCGAACGCATGGACTATAATCAATAGAGGGGATCCAAGTTCATGTTCCTTTCATCGACATTCAGTGTGTTTACCAAGAGACATGAGAGTTTTGCTCGGTAGTATGCAACTTAACTCCCTCAGCATAAGTTTCCACAATCTAGTTAAATTCTTAATTCATCCACTTAATCTGATAAGGAAAAATGGATGACCTCTATAGGTTCCATCATTAAAAGTTATCACTATTTGTTGGCCCTTACGGAGCATCCAAACTGATGTGTATGATTCTTATCATTCCTTGTATATCGGGTTTACACAAGGTAAATGAGGATCATATGAGTCTAAGCATGGACAATCTATGAAGGCTGACATAATGACAGCAAATGGTGGCAAACACTATAGATGTCATATCATTTGTGAATGTCAGGTCGAATGGACAGTATTAAGATAAGGATAGCATGCAAGAGCTAGGTGGGATCCTAGGGGACATTTCTACTAGTTTATCTATATGAGTTGCGTCGGGCTTACGACTTTGGTTCCTTTAGTGAGAATGCCCCCATATGACTAGGGTTACGGACTCCAGTTAGAGAGTCTAGCATTCTTTTACCTACTCAAGAAAAACTGTACCCCATTTTGGAAGTAGGAGTCAGACTGCGTCACTTTAAGCCCTACAGTTGTTCTTAATCGAGTAAAGGCCAAAGGTGATAATACATATCTTCATCACCCCGTGACTCGAGTGGAATCATAGTGGTAATGCCATTCAGTATTATCGAGGGTGTAGGGACCATTGTGCATGTGGTCAGTGTGATGATATGCAGTTAAGCTGTTGTGAAGGTGAATAAAAATTTTCTGTATAACAAGAAATAGTTTTTCATTCATACCCCTCAAATCAGAAGTCCCTAATGGAGTCGCCAAAAACATGTGATTGTTTATAGGATTTGTGAGCTTATAGCATCGGGGCACATAGGCTAATGGCAACTAATCTACTAGATTTCTATTTATTATCATTTATGGGAGGGTCTGCCTGATTAGGCTTTGTAGATTGGAGTCGTCACCCAACTTATATCAGGAAAAAGTGAGAAACTCACTTCCATAAACAGAGAATTCGGGTTCATGGGGTAGGAGTTACTTATCATGTTTCTTATTATACATGTCGCTTATTTATTCGCTACTTCACCCTATTTTTTATTTTATGATGCATTTTACCACATATAAGCATTGGTCAGTTCAAATAAAGCACGGAATAATTAAATTGATGAGCATTCACCATATGATAGATAAATAATCAATTAAGCAAATAAACATGTAGGCAAGTAGGCAAGTAAGCACATAGCACACAAGCATGCAAGAAACAATCAAATTAAGCAAGCCAGTAAGCAAAATAAAATTTAAAAAAAAAAAGGAAAGGGATTAAGGATTACAACCTAAGATAAAAGGCCAATTTTAATAAATACATCCAAAGTAAAAATAAAAAAGGGGAATTGGGTTAAGGTTTACATCACCTTGAAAAAGTCTATTCTATTAATTACATGAAAAATAAGGAAAAGAAATAAAATCCTATTCTAGTAAACCTGCAAAAGAAAGGTTAGTTCTCATAAACATGCAAGCACACATCAAATATAGGATAATTTATTATATTTCATTCATAATTGAAATAATAAATGAAAGGAATAATTAAACACATAAACAAATAAGGATGTTAATGTATGCATGATGCAAGATTTAAAAAGTAGGGTACTTTAGTGTGAAGTCCCCACTTTTATTATTAAAAATAAGAATTTTGATGATGCAAATAAACAAAAGGATAAAGTAGGAAGGTACAAAAGGTGATGAAAGTTATGAAGATATTATTTTCACCATAAAAATATTAACTTTATGATGGAAATAATAAATTTATCAAAGAAAATAACAAAATGATAAAAATGCAATTAATATAATTAAAATATGATAAAATGCAGAATTAAAAATATTAAAAGTGGCAAGGATGTCATCTCCACCATAAAAATATATACTCTATGATAAAAATAACAACTTTACCCCTAAGAAGGATAAAGACAATAAAAATAAAAAAAATACAATTAAAATATTAAAAATATAGAAATATTAATATAAATAAATAACAATGCAGAAATGAATAAATTAAAGTGATAAAGATGATATTTTTACCATAAAAACATGAACTTTATCATAAAAACATCAAATTTATCATAAAAAGCATAAATACAATAGAAATTGCAAAAAGCACTAAAAATAGTAAAAACGTATAAATAAATACATAAATAAATAAAGGTGACAGTAATAAATATATAAAAATGATAAAGATGATATTTTTACCATAAAAATATAAACTTTATGATAAAAATATCAAATTTACTATAAAAGACATAAATGCTACAAAAATTGCAAAAATATCACAAAAATGATAAAAATGCATAAGTAAATATGAAAATAAATAAAAATACATAAGTAAAAATATTAAAATGATAAAGATGACATTTTCCCCATAAAAATGGAGATTTTATTATAAAAAGGCCAAATTTACCATAAATATCATAAATACTACAAAAATTGATAAAAATGCAATAAAGGTTAGAAAAAATGCAGAAATATAAATAAAAAAAATAAAAATACTGCAGTAAATATAACAAATTAATATGATGCAAAAATAACAATAAAAATGCAAACTTTACACTAAAATACCCATTTTTAACATAAAAAGGAAATAATGCAAAAATGATGAGAAAATGCAAAAATATGAATGAAAACACTTCTGGAATCACCCAAACTTCCTTCTCCTTCTACATATCTTATTCTTAAACTCCAAATCACCACAAAAACCATAACTTTATCACAATAATAAATATTTACAATAAAATAAATAAAAATGCAAAAAATGATAAAAATGATGGAAATAAGATGCAAAGGATGATAAAAATGCAATTTTTAGTTAGAAAATAGATAGGAGATCCTCATAGGGACCGAGATTTACCCTAGATGCATGCTTTGTCAAAGATGTGGTTCAGTTTGGTTTAGGCGGTCTGAACCTAGTGAGAGAATCAACTTTTTGTTGAGTGTTTGGGTTGAGTAGGTGCTCCAAATGCTTTAAGAGTAAGAGGATGAAAGAAAAATTCATCCAAAATAGTAAATTTCTCTCTCTAGGATCATCTGCTTTAGACAATGTGCCACTCTCCTTCTCCAACAAAGGAAAAATCAAGTTTTTAATAATCAAGTCGGGGGACCCACGAGCTTCGGTCATGGACCTACGCTCTTAGGTTAGGAACCCACATTCGTGGGTTCCCAGACCCATGTAGGGGTGTTTTGGTGATTTTGACCCATATGCTTGGGTTAAAAATATACACTTGTGGGTCATCAACCTAAGCTCATGGGTTGACCCGCCCATATGGGCTTTTCCCCTATTATTGGTCCTTTTTTGGGCCCAACTTGACTCTTTTTAGGGTTTTAGGTATTTTTGGTATCTTTTGGGTTTCTTCTCTACCTAAGCACACTCAAGAGAACTTCTGAAGAAATTCTCCCCATATTTGATAGACAAGAGTCCTTCATCATTAGATTTTCAGGGAAACTATCAACATTTGGGTATCAATAGGTTGCCCATTATTATTTGTTTATTAACTATTGGCAATGTTGTTGTCGTATTATTCTTCTTGCAAAATAAAAGCATGAATGTCGTTAATATCTATAGATTTTAATTTTATGTATATTGCTGATCTTTTTTTGCAGCTTGAGAAGGTCATTTAGCTACCTGGCAGCATCAATAATGTGGCACGATATTATCATATGCTTACTCCTAAAGTGAAGTAAAGGGTTGTTGGACTTAGTTCTGATGGTATTATTATTGCTTTAAGCGTGGACCCATGTAGCTACAGTCATGTTGTTCAGACTGCTCTATTAGAGAGGTGGATGGACTCTACTCACACCTTTCACTTTTATTTTGGGGAGTTAACAATTACTCCTCTTGACTTTGCAGTTATCACTAGCTTGAGTTTCACTGGTTTGCCAAATCTCTCTGAGGCTGCTGCTTACACTACTGTCACTACTACTAAAGTGTGGGATATAGAGCTCTTTGGGCTCACGGTGACCTTGAAGGAGAAGTGTGTTTCCCTTGCTCGTTATTCTAGTTTTATTAAGGATGTGTATGCTGATTATGTTAGGAAGAAAGCAAAAGTGGATCAGCTTGCTCACTGATTTCTCTTCTACTTACTCGGTGTGATTATGTTTCTAAACCTTTAACACACTAGTGCTCTTTGGTTAGTACCTCTTCTTAGAGATTTAGACAGGCTTCCTATGTATGCTTGGGGTGTTACTGCTCTCTCGCATATGTATTAAGGACTGAATGTTGTTAGTCGAGGAGCTTCAACATTATATGGCTGCCAGATGGTTATAAATGTAAGTTGAATTTTGGGCTCCTCTTGCTTTCTTTTCTACTAAATTTTTTTGCTGATCTTGTACATTTACAAATCTGGGCTTATGCGCTTGGCATTCTCCCTCGTCCTCGTATGAGAAATAGGATTGAGGTTGGCTTTCCCCAGTACAGGGCTTGGTTAGACCATTCCTATGACTTAATTGCATCCCCTATTATGGCTAGGCGGCTTTTAGAGAACCTATCTTTTGATCAGGTATGTTGCTATTATGATCTTTTCAGATGTTGTTTTGCTTTGTGGGTCTGAACATCTGTTTCTGTTTTGTAGATTCATCTTTGGTGGTGAGGTATACTTGAGGATTCATGGTCTCATGAGATGTGAGAAGCTTTCATGGTGACTCCTCTGAGAGTATTATTAACTAGTCTTGTGGATTGCTTTTGGTATCTGGGAAAGCAAGTTTTTGAATGGTGGAGAGGTTAAAGGGGAAGAAGAGTCTTAGTTCCCCTCTTGGCTCCATGTATTACGGATGTGAGCTGACTGGTGATAAGCTAATTTTCATAGGGGTTAGAGAGCCTACAGAGGTATTTTTGTTGCCTGAGGAGGTTTCTTATGCTGATGTCTTGATCCCTTGTTTAGTTGATGCTGCAATCATAGGTGAGTATGCTCTTCCTTTCTAAGCGAGGATGGTTACTAGTGCTGCTGCTTCTCAATCCATAGCGACCAATTCTTCTCAGCCTTCTCCTACTCAGGGATCTTTTCATGTCTCGGTACATGCTTTTGATATTTTTCTGCAACTTTTGCTAAGTAACTTAGTGAAAAATGGAAACGAAATGAGTTTTGAGATTCTTATTTATTTTGAGTATTGTAGGGGCATCATAGTCATCAGATAAGGACTGCTTCTGTATCTTAGGCAATTGATGAGGTGCCTGATGTAGAGGGAGGTTCTAGTGGTTTCTATATTGGTGGTGTCACTACTGGGATCATGCTAAGCAGGACCATTTTTTATCTTATTAGTTCAACATTTCTAGGGTTGACCATCACTAGTGGTTTTGCATCTTATTCGCTTCTAGTGCCTGATTGTTCTTTGCCAACTTATGACCCTCGAGAGGTGACTAATGTGAGTTTTCTTTGCTCTGTGCTTGTTATCTTTTCTTTTAGTGTTAAGAATTATTTTATTTATCCTTCTTAGGTTCCTCTCTCTAAGGCAGATTCACTATTTATTCATCTGACTAGCGCCCCATGCTACTTTATTGAGCATTGTGGCTCTCAGCTGGTATTGTCTTATGAATTATTTTCCTATAAAAAGTTAAAAAGCATGTATGTATGCATGTATGCATGATATGACTTATGTTTTAATTTGTACAGGAGTCTTATGCTCTGGCTCTTAGGGAATGGCAATTAAGAGAAGTTTCTTTGAGGGCTCGCATCAGAGAGCTAGAGCAAGAGCTTGTGAGGCGTGATGAGGAAGTTGCTAGAGCTTTTGATGAAGATAAAGATTGAGGGGATACAATTGTTGTCCCTTGATAACTACTATGGTCGATGAGTTTATTTTAGGAGATAGTTGTAGGCTTTTAGTCATAGAGGCTTATGTTGTATCATTTTCCCAAGATGATGGACTCTGGGTGTTGTCTTTGAGGATCTGTCCCTTGTGTTATACTTGTATTACTTATTTGTGTTGTGCAGCTATAGTTGTGTTTGTGCAGCTTGTTGTACCTCTGAATGATTATTGTCTGCTTGTATTCAGATGATGATAATGCTATGTGAATATATGCATGATGATTGTGCCACATGATGTATGATAGCTTATTTCTCATCTTAGGACATGTATAAGCATGCAAATGAATGAAAATAAAATGATTTCTTATTTTCTTGAGCTTATATATGGATGCATTTAATGATCTTAATGTAAGATGATGCTAGGACCTCATTTTGTTACTGGAGGTACATACTCAAAGCTTGTATGCACAAAATTATAATGGCATTGCTATGCAAAGAAGAGTAATATTTACTTGCATTCCTAAAGCATGAACGTGAGATTTATGTTTACATGTAATGCAAATGAATACATTATATAATGAAGGTGAGGGTTAGGCTCAAGATGGTCTTTTGGCTTTTTGGAGCCAAGGTAAGAGGAGTTTATTCAAAAGATTGGGTTAAAGCCCTTTAAGGAGAGTCAGACGATTAATAACTCTTAATCGGAGATACTGGGAACAATGTTGATAGCGAGAGGACTACCTCATTTAGGGATAAAACTTGGGATCTCGATGGTGGCGACTGAGCTAATGGCAATTTAGGAGGTTTTGGGTTTTTAGGATAAGAGTATGGCAGTCTGCTTATCATATGGATGGTTCTTTGGAACATTAAGGGTTTGAGCATATTTGGTTGGGTCTTATTAGAACTTGGTTTCAATCTTATTGATGGGCCGTGATTTTTTGTTATTGGGAATGAGTCTGGGTCTTTATAAAAAAAGGTTGTATCTCAAAATTTGGCATGGGTGTTTATTGAGGAAAGGAAGATTTTATTGAATAGAAGTGAATAGAGACAGATTTAGGTTTTATTGATAGGAAACACTTTTATTAAATGTGGGCTTTGAGTTTAGGGTAGCTGTAGGTAAACATATGTCTTGGTGGAAAAAAAAGGGTATTTTAGGATTTTTAAATGACCATTAGTTGCGATTGGTCGATCCTTAGTTTGCACCATTGCATCTAAAGTTCAATGTGCCATGAAGAGCATTAAAACTCAATAAGGCTATAGTACATCTGACACATTGAGTTGTTGAGTATATTCAACCCATATACAAGACTTTGAGTCTTCTATATTTGAGCTGGCATATGGTTAACACTCTTATTTCCTTTTCATGAGAATTGACTTATACCAAAAGCGTGCAAGGAAAAATGCAAGTTTGGCTTCTTATCGATTTGTACTCCTTATAATCTAGCAAGTATTCATTCAAGCACATGCCTCATATTACCATCATTATGATTATTATTATTTCTTATATCATCTTTCCTCTTTTGGCTAGAAGGTTTCACAGGCCTATGTGGGCTTTTAAATTTTTTATTCTTTTTCTTTTTTTCTTTTTTTTTCCTTTTTCTTTTTCTTTTTTTTTTCTCTTCTTT
>CATIWM010676869.1:0-32280 GCA_949671775.1 Mallotus repandus
ACAACAATAAACAACAATAAACAAAGATAAACATAAGCAATAATAACAAAGAAAAAGTACGAAAACACTTGAAAATAAACATAACAAACAAAAAAAAATACAACAAAAATACATATAATAAAAAAACAACTAAAATAAACAAAAAGCAACAAAAAGTGCTAATGTTTCTTTGGTTTCTTTTTTAACATGTACAAAAGAAATCATACCAGTGTTTGTTCATCATAAAGGAAAATGGAATGAAGCAATGAATTATGTTGATTTTGAAGTAACTGGAATTACAATACAAATAAACTGCAGCTTTGATGAAATTGTAAAAATACTATCAAATCATCTATAAGTCGATAAAGAATTAGAAAATATGATCATTCAAAACAAAGTTAGAGATGGTTATTCACATTTAAATATACAAGATGATGCAGTAATATTCTTCTATTTGCAGCTAAAGAAGAAGAATCTGATTTCATAAAATTTTCTCTATGCATCAATGCTGATGATAAAAACTTTCAAGATAAAAGCTTCAACAACAATAACATGCTGCTGATTCAACAACTCAACCACCACAAATGTCAGTTTCTGAATATAGTCATCAAATACAAAAGAAAATAATCAACCTACAGATTTTATGCATTATGCAAACACGATGTTTGCAATGATTCTACATCAAGAAAGCAGAAATAAAGATAAACAACCAAAATATAAAAGTGAAGAATCTTCATTAATTTGCAATGTAACAACAACATAACCTAAAGAAGGAAAAATATACAACAACAGAAAAGATTTCAAGAAAGCATTAAAGTTTTGCGCAATTAACAACCACTTATAATACAGAATAATAAAATCAAACAAAGAGATATATGTTGCAAAAAGCTTGGGTGAAAAATGTAGTTGGATGATAAGGGATACAAGAAATGGAAAAACAGATAAATTTGTTGTCAGAAAATTCAACAACAATCACTCATGCAGCTTGGACATCAGATTGGCTGGCCAAAGACATGCGACAACATCTTTAGTGGTTGACTACATAAAATCAAAGTATCAGAGCATCAAAACTATATAAAAACCAGGAGATAAAGTCAAAGAAATGAGAGAAGAATATGGCATCAACATCAGCTACTTAAATGCTTGGAGATCAAGAGAAAAGACACTTAACATATTAAGAGAAAAAGCAGATGAATGCTATACAATTCTACCAAGTTTTATATATATGTCGAAGATAATAAATCTAGGATTAGTTGTTCAACTTGAAACAAAAGATGTCCAATCATTCCTCTATGTCTTCATGGCTCTTGATGCATCAATAAAATGATGGAAATATTGCAGACCAGTTGTATCAGTTGATGGCAAATTCTTTACAGGAACATATGATGGCAAATGGTTTTCAATAACGACACAAGATGCTGCTATTAAAATCTTTCCTCTAGCTTTCTCCATTGTTAACTCTGAAAATGATGCATCTTAGGAATGATTCTTCACAAAAATAAAATAAACATTTGGCTGTAGACAAGGATTGACCATTTTTTCTGACAGACGTGAAGGTATATAAAAAGTAATTAAAAAAATATACCTTGAAGTTGCCCATGATTTTTGTATGTATCATCTTTTAAACAACCGAAAGAATAACTATAAAAGAAATTCAAAAAACATCAAGGACTCATTTTTTCAAGCAGGAAAGGCATACATTGTTGAAGAGTTTAAGTACCATATGATTGACTTAGACAAAATTGACGAAAGAATTAGGCCATATTTGAATAATATTGGGTATCACAGATGGGCTACAGCTTTGTCAATCAACAACAAATACTCAACAATGACTTCAAATATAGCTGAATCATTCAATGCAGTTATCAAAGAAGCTAGAGAGCTACCGATCATAATATTACTAGAGTATCAACGTTGTTTGGTACAAGACTGGAGCTATACAAATAGGAACAATGCAAGATCAACATTCACAGAGCTTACAAAAAGACCATAAGATTTGATCAATGAGAATTATATGAAAAGTCTACAACTTCAAGTTACATTATTCATATTGTTATTATTATTATTACTATTGTTGATTCTTGTTGATTTGTTGTTTACAATTACTTTTTTTTTACTTCATTTTAATGAAAACTTTTTTTAATGTTTGTGTTATTTTATTTCTTATTTTTTATTGTTGATGTTTGTTGATTTTTGTAGATTTTAGTTCTTGTTTTCAGTTACTTTCAATGTAATTATTATTTTTTCATTGCTTTTTTTTATTGTTCTATAATGTAATATTTTCATTTACATACAGGTCAAACCTTCAACTGAAGACATATTCACTATGCATGACTTAAATGAAACTTTTATTGTCAACATCCAAGAAAGAAAATGCACCTACAATAGATTTGAAATTGATGAACTGCCATGTCCACATTTCCTTGCAATATTGAAGCAAATGAACCAAGATCCTTACAAGTATTGCTCAAATTTCTGCACGAAGGAAACACTATTGGCAGCATATCAAAAAATAATACATTCAACTCCAAATCAAATAACATGGAACATACCAATTCAAGAGCAACAAATAAAAGTATATCCACCAAAAGGTAGAATTAAATCTGGAAGACCAAAGAAAAGAAGAATGAAAGCTTCATGGGAGAATACAAGGCAGAACAAGTGTAAAAAATGTGGACAACTTGGACACAATAGAAAAACATGCAGAAATTTACAAAAAAAGAAATAAAAAAACCATTTTTGATCATATATTAGAAATATTTTAACATTGATATTCGAAATTTTGATATATTCAAATATTATCATTGTTAGTCAATACTTATAAATGTTTTAGATTAAATATTCAATTCCTTTTATTTCATTTTTAAGTTTTATTAAGGTTTTCTAACAATAGAAAAGAAAAAATCAACAAAAATCAACAAAATAAAAACAACAGAAAAACAACACAAAACAACAAAATATTATCAACCTTAGTCACTATTTCTTAATTTTTACATCAATTTTAATTTAATTTTATTTCATTTATTCATTTTTAAAGATTTTATAATAGTTTAAAGGAGAAGAAAACAAAAATCAACAAAGGAAAAAAAACCAAAAAAAGAAAATATGACAAATGTTTGTCACTATTAATTAATTTTTGAGGTTAATTATTATTGTCTTTTATTAGAGTAAGTTTATGAAGTTTTTATCAGTTAGAAACAAAACTCAACAACAATCAACAAAAAAACAACAAAATAGACAAATATAAACAAAAATCAACAAGGAGAAAACAACACAAAACAACATGAAAAAAAAGAAATAAACCATTTAATTATAAATTCAATATTTAAAAATAGTAAACTATATTAACAATAATTACTGTACATGACATAAATTTAGACTTAATGTATCAAAAAACAAGTTAAAATATAACATTAAAATATATCTATAAAATAAACAACAAAAAGTTCAAAATTCACTTCTTCAATCTCCTTCTCTTTTTCACCTTCAAAGTCTGCTCTGAATCACTAATAATTTCACCTTCAACGTTCCTTATCCCATAAGTATAAATAGAACATGCAAGTCTGCTTTGATAAACTTCAACATCAAAATCTTTTCCATTATTCTTCCCATAAACAAAATATTCAGCAAATGTAGCAACAAATACTTTATAATCACTACAACAAATATTAAAAAGAATAAAATTAATACAAAAATAACAAAGCATTAATAAATTCTTACATTCCAATATGTTGTGGTAAATTAGGTACTATTTCAATACGAAAAGGCTCTGAATCCCTCTTATTTGCATATGCTATAGTATTACGATCAATATCATTATAGCCATAAAAAAATCAAGCTTTTAAAAAACCATAGGAAGCATTACACTGTAACACTTCACAATATGAAAATCAAGAGCACATGAATTGGAAATAAGATATTTTCATCCTACTAATAACCCAATGCTGTTGAGAACGTACATGAATTGGAAATAAGATATTTTCAACATCAACCCAAGGCTTGGACGAAAGCATAGTTTGACCTAGTATATGCTGAGTAATCACTTTTTCATAACAAAATTTAAATTCCTTGTTAGATAATCATGAAATTCTCTTTGAATAGTCTAATAAAAAGATGTATCTGTTGCACTGAACAAAACAATGTAACATGCAGAGAATTTGGCCTTTTTCTCAAATAATACAAATAACATCAAGGTGCTGCAAAATAAAAAAAAAACAACCATAAGAAAAAAAATGAAAAAAAAAAGAATTAAAAAAATATAGAATATGAAATAAGCTCCCCAATGTAGAATAAGACATGAAACCAAGTTTTTGAATTTATTACAACACCACCAAAGTTGAACCCATGATTAATCTTCTCATATTTCTTAAGATATTTAACATTCGATCTACCAAAAATAATTAAAAAATATAAATAAAAATAATGTATAAAAATCAAATATAAAATACAAAGAAATGTAGAATTACTTCTTTTGCTTGTATAATCTTTTATCAATACACTCGTTAAAATGAGAAATATCTTCATAATTTTGACTAGGCTCAACATTATTAGCAAATGGACAAGTTGAAGAACCAGATTTAGGAGGCTACACTAATTCTTTGCTACTTGCACTAGAATTAAACTCAGTAACAAATGGAGATTTCAAATAAACACAATGCTTAGCAACCCTCTTTCCATGCACCACACTTTCTAAAGAAATATAAACTGAAACAGGTGAAACATATGGCAAAATGTCCTTACCTGGATTCACATCTTTGCATTCCTAAAAAAAAGAATAATTATATAAAACATAAAATAAACTAAAAATAAACAACAAACAACAACAAAAGCAAAAAACACAAAAAAACCTTTTTTAAAAACCTATCTTGCTCACTATAAAATCAACTTTTTTTAAAAACCTATCTTCAGAATCAGTATCATCAGAACTGATAGAATAAAGACCCTCAAAAGTAGCTCCATTACCATCATTCTTCAAAGCAATAACATATGTTTTATTTTCTTCCTTAATAATCTCCTTACCATCATCAGTCTTGTCTTCAACATCACCAAGAGAATGAAATTCAACGTCATTTTTTTTTCAATATCATAATCCATCCTATCATCCTCATTATCACTAACATCAACAACACCTCTATCAATCTTTAAATCCTCATTAAAAAAAACTTCAGTAAAATCATTAGAAGCAGACTTAAATTTCTTTCCAAGAATTTTATCTAATTTTTCTTCAAAAATAGAGAGCTTCAGATCAAAATAACTCTTCAATGAAGAAATTTCTTTATTAAACTTATTAGATAAATCATTAATTTTCTTCATCAAAGCAGGATGACTAACAATATTGGAAGATTGAACACTTGATGCCTCCTTCGAAGTAGACTTCATATTTTTTTTTTGATTTAGCCAAAACAAGTGATTCAAAATCATATACACTGTTGTTACCTTCCAAAGAAACCTTAGCATATCAGTGATAGAAGAAGACTTCAATTTTACAACATTTATTTGAGAAAAAAACCATGCAAATTCAACTTCTCAAGTTCAGTAGCAGTAGGAGTGGTATTATTCAACTTCAACTAAAAAAATAACAAATAAGCAGTAGGAGTGGTATTATTCAACTTCAACTAAAAAAATAACAAATAAAAAATAAATTAAAAAATAAAGACTTCAACAAATATTAAGCAAAAATAACAAAAATCTAAATAATTACCTGAGAAGGAGATAAAATGGGAATATCTGAATTCAACTTCTTAAAATTTGGAACAATATTTGAATGCCAATTGAAGATATGAGGAATGGAAGAACCCCCAAGAAAAGCCAAAACATTATTACAATACCTACAACATTTATAGAACCAAAATTGAAGAGCAAATAAAAAGCCATTAAGATGGTGATAATAATAACAGTCACCTTTCTTCTGAACCCTCAAGAGCTTTCCCTTCACAGATTCAAGAGTAAAGCTAAAAATATCTTTACCCCAAGGATACTTATTATAAATATCACCATAAACAATATCAAGATATTCTTTACTAATAAACTTGTCCTTTGGTGATGAAAATAAAAACATCATAACAAAATAAAGCACTACAATCTTCACAGCATCATCATCATCATAGTTGCCTTACGAGAAAAAAAAAATTCTTCAACAACTTGCCTTTTTACTTTATCAGAACCATTAAAATACTTTTCAATTAAACTATTACTCTGAGATTTAGCAATACCACTTTTATCAAAATCACCAGCACATATCAGACCAATGATAACACCAAACTCTCCAAGAGAAAACTTCAAATTACAACCAGCAACAGAAAACCATATCTCATTAGAGGAAGGATGACTGACCATCCTCAAAAGCAATCAATGCACAACCTGACCTTGAAACTTTAATTCTTTCATGTCCAAAAAGTACCCAAAGCAAGTACTTCGAAACTTCTTAAGTTGCATTTCAGTCAAATGCTCCTTTAACTTCAAAATAACATTATCATTCATGTCCGTAGAAACTCTACTATTGAAACGCGCTTCAAGTTTAATGAAATATTCAAATTTCAAAAAAAAAAAAGAAAAAAACTAAAAACTACAAATAAATTAAAAGTAAAGAAAAATTATAATTATTATGTACTCCTTATTAATGTTTTACATTAATTTGATATACCTTTTATTTCCATTATTAACATCTTTATAATTTACTAACTATTAGAAGAAAAACCAACAATAATAAAAAAAACAGAAATCAACAAGCAAAAAAAACAAAATCAACAAACAAAGTTAACAAGAACATCAACAAAATTTAATAATATTTTAGATTAATTTTCAATGTCTTTTCATTCATTTTTTTGTTTTTTTATGATTTCTAAATATTATTAAGAAAAATCAACACAAATAAGCAGAAAGGAAAAATAAAAAATACCTTAAAGAAAACCTCAACTTTCTTTGAAGCTCCTTCATGAAAGCTCAATTGCTTCTTCTTAGAAAATTTACCAACATTATTCTTCTTTTTATTCACAGACGAAGGAGAAGAAGAATTTCCTCTTCTTAGAAACTTTACCAACACTATTCTTTACAGATAATGGAGACTAAGAAACATTCTTCTTCACCGACGGAGGAGAAGAAGAAACTCCTTTCTCTAAACTAATAGCAGAACGAGTAGTAACTTTACCCATTTCTACAATTTTAACAAAATAAACCCAAAATCTACCAAAAAATCAAAGATAAAAAGAAAGAGAAAATAAGAATAGAACAATGAAGCCAAAAATGAGAAGAAATCAAGATATAAAAACCTAAAAAATTGAAAAAAAAAAAACCGTCAAGCAATTGAAAGAAGAAGATGGGGACAACCAACAGTCACTGGACCGAATCAAAATAACGAAAGGTGCACCTGAAGACTAAAAATGAAAAGACAAAAGAAAGAAAACTAAAAATGAAAACTAACAAACAAAACTGAAAAAAATAAGCTAGAGAGCGAACGAATTTAAAATGGTCAAAGGGACCATGAGATGAAATTTTCTCTTTATTTTTCGAGTAATTTATTATCAAACTAACTATTAAGAGACTTTTTAAATATATTACAAATTTATTTTAGAAAATACTTATTATTCTTCATAAGATTAAAACTGCCTATTAATTTAATTTATTGTGAAGTCACAATGGTCAAATGACTGTCAAATCATTAAAAAAAAAAAGAACTTATCATTAAGTATTGATATTATATTAGCATTACATTATAAAAAATTAATAAAAATTAACAAAGATAGTTAATAGGACATTAATATTCAATATAATAAAAATCACAAGCTTCAATATGGTACAAAAACCATCATAGGCTAGATAGTGAAATATCGTATAGTTATGGTACTTTTCGAACTTTTTTTAAAATGTATTACTCTTAACAAATAATAAAATAAAGGAATAAATGCATAAATGATGTGTGAATTTTTTTAATTTTATTATTTTAATGTTTGAACCACTTTCTTTTACAATCAAGTGTTTGAACTGGTAAATAATTTATAAATTAGCGTCTGTAGTAGGTTTTACAGATTAAAATATTGATGGGTCCTATTTTAAACTGCAAATTGACTTAAAATCCCATATTTTCTATTAGTCTTTATTTTTTTATTCTTTTCAAATTGAATGTTTTTTTCTTTCACTCATATATATTAAATTTAAAAGTGAAATATATAAAATATTATTAAATTAAAATAGAATGAAATAAAAATTGAACCATTATTATTAAAATAAAAATAATTTAAAAATCTTTACTTATTTTTCAAATTTATATGAAAGAATGAAAATAAAAATTCAATTTAATCAAAATAAAATAAACAAAATTTTAGCTGTTATCAATATAAATAAAAATAAATATTTTTAATAAATAAAAAATTTAATTCAACTAAAATCATGAAATAAAAGGTATGTTTAGTAGCACCTGCACGTGATCTTCAATTTTGAAGACATTTTTGGTATATCTAAGTAAGTGTATTTATGGAGAAGAGCCTTACTTAAGAGTTAAATAAAGATTCACATGCTTAATTAAAAGGTATCGTACATATAGGTTTATCTAAGAGTTAAATAAGTCTATATATTCTTTTAATTAGTTTGGTCTTCATAGGCATTATCTAAGAGTTAAATAAGCCCAACCAAATAAAGCCCACTTATTAAAGGAGGTGCCACTTAATTAAGAGCATGTGATGCTCATGCTTACATGGTGGCCACCTAGGCTCATACTTTCCATGTAATGTGATTGCATGAGTGACATCTTGGCAAGGTGTCTGAAGCATGCACCTTTATTTGGTGGATAATCTCTACATGCATGAGATTGCTTACTTTACACTCAAAGTAAAGTAGGTGGGTAAACTCTACATGTATGATATAGCTTATTTTACACTCAAGCTAAGTGAGTGGAAGATCTCTATACATGAAAAGGACCTTAGATAGTAGATGTTCTCTACACACAAGAACAAGACATACCATATTTTACTTACATAAGAGAGAAAACAAGAGAGGGTTCTCAAGATTTAAGTTCTCTTCTTCTTATTTATTTCTACGTGTAGTGAGTGAGAGAAACACAAGAATTGTGTTCTTCACGTCTGCCCATATTCATCATCCTTAGAGTTTGAGTTGTGTAAATGTCGTAAAACTAAAAGACTACTCTCATTCATCCATTAGAGGCAACTAGTCCTACATTGTTCAAGCTAATAAGGAGATCTAGCAAGTAATTCGGGTCACCATAAGAGAGACTTGTGAGTAGACATTTATCAAGGGTTGAAGTCATTACGATGCTTCTCGTGTGTTTCAAGCTAGAGGCTTTACATTTGGGGAGTTTGGAGCTTGTAGATTCACACATGCCATAACTAAAAGCTTGTCGAGTATGCTACCAACTTTAGGAGTTTATAAGAGTTACTAAACTTTTAGATGTAGGTCTATTGACATGCTATTGTTTTGGTTGTTTGTGATACCTTGATAAATGTTGTCCATTATTCATGCATATAGTTGTGTAAATCATATGTGATGTGATATTGGGTTGTTTGGGATTCTTGCCATCATGCAAGGGTTTCATGCTAGGAAAGTTTTTTGAAATTGAGTGTAACCAAATTTATGCTCACACTACGCTTCCGCTCAAAATTCGATGCATGCAATTGATCCCTTCAATAGTATATGTTGAATATCATTGCTAATAAAATTAAATTGAAGTAAAATTTCAAGCATCAGCCATCATGGTATAATCTATTGGATATATATTATAAGTGTATAGGAGCACTTACAAAAATGAATCTTTAGTAAAACATTTAACTCATAGAATTAGGCTTACTTATGATCTTAAATTAAGTTAATTTCATTATGCATTTAGTTTGTATTGTGCGTAAAATAAGTATTCTTAATGTGTTTAATGACATTTATTTGAGAGTAAAATCAAGTTAGGGTTTATTTCGATCATTTAGGGAAGCTTAAACAATGAAAGAAAAAGAGTTTTTAAAGTGGCACAACCGTGCCACAATGTGACATGGCCATGCAGAGTTCCAATTTGGTGACAGTTGTGCCTAGTTGTGGTTGCTAATTTAGGGTACATAGGCATGCTAAATTTTAACACAACTGTGTCTAGCTATAAATAAAGGAAGAAAACTTTATTCCAATGATAAAATTTTACCTTAATTAATGCCAATTTCATTTTGCTAACATATTAAGATTTGTTTTTCAATTATCTTGCCCACCTTTGAAACCAACGACTTTATTAACACACTCAAGTTCAAAACTAATATTTTAACCTTATTTCAATCCAAGAACTGTCAACCATTTAGGCACAAAAAGAAAAGCCAATTACAAGAGGTTCATTAACAATGATTTTGAGGCTAGAATTACCAAGAATAACGCCATCAAGAGGTACACAAAGCTCTATAAAAAGAATATCATAATCATTCCTATACTCTATAACATCCTAAAAACATTATACTAACTATTCATAAGCTCAACACTAAATTTATTAAACATACAACACAAGGTTTCTACCAAAATGTCTATAGATTTAAAGATAGTATGCATGAATTTTATAGTTGTTATATACCTTCTTTGATTGGCTTGTATGGTCCTTAAATTGAATTTTTCACTCTTCTAACACCCTGACAACAACATCAAACCCCTTTGTTTTAGTTGCTCTTGACATGTAAAGCCTTCTTCAGCTCCTATATGCTCCTAGGTTCAAGCTAATATGAGGAGAAGACTGATAGTTTCCTTTGTTTCCTTGCTTGTACATGTTTTTATTCCTTGCATGGATATTTAGATGTGTCTTTTAGTTTTTAAAATGAAGTTAGGTTATTGATTCAAGGTTTATATACTCTCCTTATCCTCTATTTGGGTTACCTTAGTTTTTTTTTTCACAATTGAGAGGTTAAAGGGGATGGTGAATTGAACTCATGACCTTACCTTACAATGTCCATCACCTGAGCCACTAAACTATAAAGGGAGGACATTATAAGGTGACACCACTAAACATGTAAATCATGTACCTTAGTTAAACACCACTAAACATGTAAATCATTTAGCTTACTATGTGGCAATTAAACTCATGTTTAGTGACACCTAAGTTGTACCACCTCCTTAAAGACATATCCTTTATATTCAATTTCATTACATCTTTGTGCAACTATTCCTTATTACTAAACAACTGTACATTTATTTCGTGTACCCGATTAAGGCCAAAAAGTCTCAATCTATATAATTACAACTTTTAAATTATCATAATGTGAAAAGGCTTTAGAAGTAGGGTGAATAGGGCAATTAGAAAATTTAAGGATAATTAACAAATAATTAAAGGTTATGTAGAAGAAGAAGAGTAGTAAAGACACAAGGATTTAAGGAGTTTGGATTAAAGTAATCTTACATCTCCACTTAACTTCCCAAGTTAGGATTTTCAAATACCCATTAATCTATTTATGAGATTGATTACAAGAGTGTTTTTCTTTGGCTAACTCTAAACCTCACAATCAAGAGTTTTTCTTGGTTCAACTCAAACCACTTTCAAATGTTTTTCAAAGGGCAAACACTTAAACAAACTAAACACAAGAATCAATCTCACTTCCCTTCTATTCTAACCCAAGAAATAGATAAAGAAGAGGCCTAATTCTAACACACAACCAAACTCTCACAATGGAAATAAATGAACAATAAATTTAGAGCTTTTTGAGTAGCTAAGAATGAAATCGATGCTCTTGTCAAAATGTCTAACTTCTTAAATGAAGTTTTTAGACTCAATTTTACAGTTGCTGAAAGAATTATTACTAATAAAGATTATTAAATTCTTTCCTATGCTTCACTAACTTCATTAAATATTCAATAAGCTTTTTGCAGGAAATTTCCCATCACAGTCGTGATGAGGGGTGTCACGGTCATGACCCATGATTAAACTAGTCATTGAGGTAGCCAAGTGACTACTGTGCATATGGTAGTTGGACTGTGAGATTGTGCTCATGGTCGTGATTAAGACCGTGAGCAACTCGGTCACTTTTCATATGCAATCTTCCTTGAAGCTCACGCTCGTGACCTAGAGTCGTGATGTCAATCATGAGCATGATAACGATCGTGATCAAGCTCATGAGGACCACTGGGCTCTTGTCTTAAGAATGATTCTTAGCTCATTGTTGTGATCATCTCCTGTGATAGTGCTCACGATCTAGTCACAGTCTTGATTGAGACTATAAGTACTACTGGACTCTTTTCTAATTGATGAGCCTTTAGTCATGGTCGTAATGCGAGGTTGTAAGCCTAGTCATAGTCGCAACTTGGACCATGAGCACTACTAGAAGAAAATTTTTTTAAGGAACTTTAGGGCTTCTAATGATCACGACTGGGTCTTGGTCGTGACATGGACCTTAACCCAATTGCACTTCATCATTTTCTTACTTTTTTGCGTCTTTGTTGATGACTAACTAATACATACTTAAATGAACATCATCAATACTTCAAAATTATATTATTAAAATCAAAATAAGATTATATTAAGCCTTAATCATGTAAATGGCTAACAATCTCCTTCTTTTTGATTTTGACAAATAATTTTGATAAATTTAAATAATCAATTATGAAGATGTGTGTTAGTGTAGCTCCCCCTTAATATATACATTGATGTTGAGAGGTACTCCCACTCACTTGGTGGATATATTGTTGATGAGAGTAAGATATACCAAAAGTATACATAACATATACAAAACAAAAATGTCATATACTTGATATAAACACAACATATACACATATACCAAAACTATATGTAATATATACAGAACGAAAAAGTCATATAATTGATATAAACATAACATATATAATATATACTCAACATATTCTCAAACATATTGCTCCCTTTTTGTCAAAATATAAAAAGGAAAGGAAAAAAAAAATTATAGAGCAAAGAGAGAAGTACATAAACAACCAAAAGTTTCATCAATGAAAGATGTGGTCCAAGACACATTACATGAAAAGGAAAAATGTGAAATCATTATGACATAAAAAATGAAAAACATAAAAAATAGAAAACACAAGCCTAAAAGAAACTAAGATTCATCTCCCTTTTAGAGTGGATTAAGAGGATGAGAAAAGGGGGCATATTGGCATTCATAGCCTTGCCTCTCATAAAGGTAGTGCACATTATGGTGAAGATGTGCAATGTTCTCATCTACGCTATCAAATCGAAGGTTAAAGTTGGACTCCATCAAAGACATTCTATCAAAAAGATGTCCAACCTATTGAGGTTCATCCTCAACCACTTGATCACCCCATGTTGTTCCTTCACTTCTAGCCCTCTTCCTTTAAGTGGAAGTGTCTCCTTCTTAAGGATCTTGTGTAGGAGCATCTTCATCACCTTTTTGGACTTCAAACTCTTCAATTTCCTTAAGGAGGTCTTCCATGTCATCACCTCTTCCACCATCCTTTTATGGAGCCTCACCTTTCCACATCCATTTATTTTGCACACTTAAAAATTATTTTAAATTTTTAATAAAAGTGTCATCAAGCAAAATAAGGACAATGGAATCAAGGTTAGAGAGTTAAATGCTATGAAAGAGGCAATTTTTGTGACAATCCCTCCAATGCATATAGAACCCAAAATACTATTACTAACTAGCCACAAGTGCCATTATAGAATCCTTCCCAAGGCAATTGGGTCATCTTCCATTATGCAACGAAGGATGAAAAGATTATCTAAGGAGATGGCTTCATTACTTTGGCCTCTAGCATTGAAGGTATAGGTTAAGAACCTATGAATGTACCAAAGCGCTTTAGATTGAAAGGAGAAGGCTTTAGTATGACAGGCTAAGAAGGTGGAGGTTTGGGTTTTGCAATGCTTAACCTAAAATGAGTGGGAAAATGATTGAGAGGGTTTGGGTTTGGACATGCCCTTCCCTTGAAAAACTAAAAAGGGTATAAAATTCTAGGGCAGTAATAAATCTATCCCTTCCCTTAAGTTTGAACCTCATGCTATAATAGGGATTTTGGTCATCAAATTGAGTAGTTCTAAGAGTGAAAGATGAAAGAAATTCAATGACCAAAAAGGGATAGTTAAGGAGAGGAGTAAAGGAAAAATCTTTATACCCTACCTTTAAAAGAAGTTTGTTCAACTTCTTAGAGACAACCCATCTTCTCCAAAGTGCTAGAGGACATACATTGTAGATATAATGTTCCTCTTTTGGAATAAAGCAAGCCTTTTCTTAATTTCATTAGGATTGTAGGAGAAAGAGAGATGATATTTGTTGGGTTTTTCTTTGGTTTGACTTTTTAGTATTTCATCATAGGAGGAAGATTAAGGTTTTATGGCCTTTTTGGGTGCCATGGAGAATGAAAGATGTGGAGAGTAGAGAAAGTGCTTAAGGTTGTGGGTGAGAGAGGAGAAGTGATAGGAATTTATAGAGAATTTAGAAAAAAAAAAAAAGGAAAAGTGAGGAGTGTGTGCATGTATGGTCTTTATATAGACTAAAAGTGAGTAAATACATGTCAAAGGAGGTTTTATGAGTAATAAAAGACTTAAAAACTGTTTGTGAGTGACAGTGAAAACTTTGATTATTGATTCAAAATCTTTTCCAAATCGATATGAGTGAAAGGGGGGATATGGCAACTTTACCAAAAGGAAATTCATTCCGTTTACAGGACAAGGACAAATGATTGGTCTCGAGAGATGCGAGACATTTTGTGTTTATGGAGTTTCCACCCGATCTTTAGAAAATCAGAAAAAAAATGAAAGGGGCAGCATCGGGTCACTCAACAAGTATCGTCCCTAGCAAAGATTCTAGGTTTAAAAGATCGCATCTACTTTTTAGCTATTTCTTATTATACAATACTCGATACATGGCTACCGTAATACTCTAGTTTCAGAATGACAATTTGTATATGCACATTCACATAGTACATTAAATAATAATGACAAGTAAAGAGAATCAGTTATAATGATTGTAAGGCTTTCCTAATTAATACATTTAAAAGAGAAAAAAGTGCAAAAATGCAAATCTAGTCCTAATCTAGAAACACACCCACAAAATAAAGGTTAGCACAACTATATACAATCCATCCATTCATCAATTGGGACATTAAGTAGGCAAAAGATGCTCGACCAACAAATTTTGAATAAGCAGATAGATGCATATAGATGTGTGCACTTGCACGATTATTGAAATGAAAATAAAATGATTGTTAAAATAATAAAACATTTCTAAATGATGAGAAAATAAGCAGGGATGCATGGTTGTATCATTGGACCACAAAATGGAGGCTCTCGTTTGAGGATGTGAACTTTCACATTGTTGAATGCATTTTGATGTGAAATGAGACGAAATGGCTTTATTTTCATTTTTCGAGAGTGTAAAAGACGCAGTTCTAATAAGAGGATGAAATTTTGATGCAATATTGATGATTTTATTGAAAATGGAATTTTTATTATTCTTTGGATGCAAAATGCGAACCTTATGTGAAAATGTGAAAATTGATGATTTTTCACATAAACTGGATGAATAATGCGAAAGTGAGCGTTTTGACTTGATTTTTTTTTTTATCAAAAACATATGCAAAGGATGCTAAAGATGTAAGGATATTATAAAGACGATAAATTTTTTATTTTTGGAGCTAAGGATGCAAGCCTGATGCAAAAGATGATATTTTTGTCCATAAAATGCAAGATTATGATAAAGATACAAAATTTATTATAAAAATATGATGAAAATGAAGCAGATCTGATGCAAAAATGATGTTTTTATGATTTTTCACATTTCAGAGCTAGTGGATGTAAATTGTTCAAGCAGTATACAAATTGCCAGTCTTATCACATAATCACAACAATTTCTCAACTGCTGGTGATAATAAAATAAAAATGCAGAACAGTAAAATAAAAGTGCAAAAATGATTTTTCATCCTCAGATTCAACTGAGCTTGTGTTTGTGTTTATAAAAGCTTTTGCTTCGCATAGAGATAAAGTTGTCCTCATTAAGAGGTTTTAAAATGATGTGTACAATTCTATTTCATATACCTTTGAAGCGTGCTTTGACAAAGATAAGGCTCAATAGAGATAAAGTTTGGTTAGGATCTGTTTAAAAAATCATAGGGGAATGAATAAGATATGCTAAAGATGCATGAAATGGTTTTCTAAAGTCTTCAATTTGGCAGAGTTTCAGTGTATTTTCGTCCCCTCAAAAATAGGGTGTAGGGCCATATTTCTAGGCAAAATTAGGGTTTTCACACAACAGGCGAGTGTCTAGGGCGTGTGGCATGTGCTAGGGACATGTGCCCATGTCCTATGACTGCGTGCCATATGCCCAAGGCACATGCCCATGCCCTGTGGGCGCGTTCCATGGCCTAAAATGAGTGCCCAACCCTAGTGGGCACATGCCATGAGCTCAAGGTGCATGCCATGCCTTTTTTTGGGCACACCGATGCATTTTCGATGTTTTAGGGGGAAAATTCGATTAGGCTGGGGTCATTTTTAAGATTCTCAGACCTTTCAAATGCATTCATGATGTCCGTTTTGTTAAAATTGGCTTCCGTTTTCATGGAATTAAGTCTTGATCTTACTAGAAAAGCATCAGACAAACAAGCTAGACGTTTATTTAGAACGTGTAGCTCGCTTTTTTGGGAGTTCGTATTTTGTAAAATTGAGACTTGACTCAATGATTTGGTGTCTGATGTGTCATCTTAGAAGTCCAATTTAGGGTTTTTGACTGTTTTCATACTCTTGTACGCTCTAGAGGAGATACGAATTGAATAGACTCTCATAATCTTTTTCATTATTGAATCCTTTTGGGGACAGTCAAAACTTAATGTATGACACCGTTCCTGATTTGAAAAGACACACCTATTTAAGAAATAAATTTGGTTTCCTAAGTTTGTAGGGATTGTACTCGCAGTCGTACATACCAGCCACGATCGTGATATACATAGTCACGATAATGATCATGACCGGGATTGTGATCGTGAGCACCACTGTGTCAGACTTGAACAGGTATCATGATCTAGACCATTGCAAGTAACGGTCATGAAAAGATTTCATTTTGGTCCCTGATCTTTCAAAAAAATTATAATTAGGTCTAGAAAACTTTCAAAAATTGTGCAATTATAGCCTTCCCAGGTAAAAATTCTAGGAATCAAAATAATTTGTAAAGATTGACAAATTTAACCAAAAATTGAAATTTATTTAAATCATGCAAATGCTACTAAGAGTCTTAGATGCATTTTTATGAGCAATTTGATTAACAAACCATGTAAATTAATTTTATTGATTTACTAATGATTATGCTTGAACAATTAAACATAGACACTCAAATATTCAAACAAGCAATGTAACAAATACTCATTCAAGCATGATAATTATTTTAAACTCGATCCATCAAGTATATTGAGCTCATTTATAATGAAATTATGCCTATCCTCATTAAGGGGTTTAGTGAATCGCTAATTGGTGATTAATGTCAACAAATTCAAGTGAAATGTGACCTAATTGAGCATTATCTCGTAGAAAAATATGTCTAATTTCTATATGCTTTGTTCTAAAGTGTTGAATAGGATTCGTTCTAAGGTTGATAGCACTTGTTGTCACACTTAATTGCAATGTGATCAACTTCAATGCCAAGGTCCTTAAATTGTTTTTATTATAATACTTGTGAGCCATAACAACTAGCCGCCATATATTTGGCTTCAGCCGTGGACAAGGCAACAAAAACTTGTTTCTTGCTAAATTAAGAAACTAAGCACTTTTCTAAGAGTTGAAAAGTTTTGGAAGTGCTTTTTCTATCTATTAAGCTACCGACAAAGTCTGCATCCGAATAGCTAACTAAAGCAAAAGATTAACTCCTAGGATACCAAAGTCCTAAATGCATGGTTCCTATGAGGTATTTAAAGATTCTCTTAACAACATTCAAATGTGATTCCTTAAGACAACATTGAAATCTAGCAAACAAACATGTAGGAAATATAATGTTGGGTCTACTGGCGGTAAGATAAAGAAGGGATCTAATCATACCTCCAAAACACTTTTCATCAACCGACTTTCCACTCTCATCCTTGCCAAGCTTGGTGCTCATTAGAGTTTTGCTAGCTTTAGCTCCATCCATTTTAAACTTCTTGAGGATGTCTCTAGTGTACTTAGCCTGGTTGATGAAGATCCCTCTTCTCCTTGCTTGATTTGGAGATAAAAAAGAGCATGAGTTCTCCTATCAAGCTCATTTCAAATTCCCCTTGCATGAGCTTTGAAAAATCCTCACACAAAGAGTGGTTAGTAGCACCAAATATAATATTATCAACATATATTTACAAAATCAACAAATCACTTTTAGATTTCTTTATGAAAAAAATTATGTCAACTTTGCCTTTAGAGAATCCTTTCTCTAAAACAAAATTACTCAACCTTTCATACCAAGCTCTAGATGCTTATTTCAATCCATATAAGGCTTTTGATAATTTGAAAACATGATTAGGAAATTTATAACTTTCATAATCTAGAGGTTGTTCAACATAAACCTCCTCTTGAATAAAACCATTCAAAAAAGCACTTTTCACATCTATTTGATAAAATTTGAAATTTATAAATGATGCAAATGCAAGTAGCATTTTAATAGCTTCTAACCTTGCAACGGGGGAAAAAGTTTCATCATAATCAATGCCTTCCTCTTGATTATAACCTTTAGCTACAAGCCTAGCTTTATTCCTAGTTATGATGCCTTGTTCATTCATCTTATTTCTAAACACCCACTTGGTGCCTATAATAGGATGATGTTTAGACCTAGGAACTAAATTTCATACTTTGTTTCTCTCAAATTGATTGGGCTATTTTTGCATAGCAATCATCCAAAACTCATCACATAATGCATCATTAACATGTTTTGGTTAAATTTGAAAGATGAAGGCTAAATTAATAATAGATTTAAAATGAGATCTAGTGGTTACCCCCTTTGAAGTGTCACCAATGATAAGGTCTTTAGGATGATCCTTCTTGAATTGCCAATCTTTAGGAAGCTCCTCCTTCAATGTGAGTTGAGGGGCATCTCCTTGCTCTTCCTTACTTAGAGCTTCTAGTTCCAAGAGCGTACTAGCATCATTTTCTTAAAGTTTATCTCTAAAAACTCATCTACAACATCATCAACACAAGAAAGATCTTTTCTTAGATCAAGTGGGTTAGATTCACCAAATACTTCATACATGGACTCCTCTACTGGTAAGGTTCTTTTATTAAAAACTTTATAAGCCTTGCTTGAGGTGGAATAGCCTAAGAAAATTCGTTCATCAGATTTAGAATCAAAATTTCCAAGATTATCACTAGTATTTAATATAAAGCATTTGCACCCAAATACCCTTAGATATGAGATATTGGGTTTTCTATTGTTCCAAAGCTCATAAGAAGTTTAATTTAAAATAGGTTTTTTAAAGGCTTTATTAGCTACATAACAAGCAGTACTAACGACTTCCACCCAAAAATGTAGTGGCAAACTATATTCATGAAGTATTATTCTAGCCATCTCTACCAAAGTCCTATTCTTTCTCTCTACAACTCCATTTTGTTGAGGAGTTCTAGGAGACGAATAGTTACAAAAAATTCCATTTCCATCACAATAATTTTTAAAAAACTCATTTTTAAATTCAGTTCCATGATCACTTATAATAAAAGAAATACAAAACCCTTTTTCTTTTTGAACTCTTTTAATAAAACTTTGAAAAGCATCATTCTTATGATATAGGAAGCACAACCAAGTAAATCTAGAGTAATCATTAACAAGTACAAGTGCATAATGCATTCCACCTAAGCTAGCCACTATAGCAGGACCAAACAAATCCATATGAATTAACTCTAGTGGTCTAGAAGTAGACACATTATTTTTAAGCTTAAGGAAGACTTAGTTTTCTTTCTTTTTTGACAAACATCACAAGTCTTGTCCTTGATGAACTTGAGTTTGGGTAATCCATTCACAAGTTCACTTTTACTAAGATTATTTAAAAGCTCAAAATAAGCATGTCCTAATCTTCTATGCCAAGTCCATGCATCATGTGAAATAGCCATAAGACATTTAAATTTTTTATTCCCTACGTCATTTAAATTAATAACATACGCATTGTCAACTCTTTCACCACTAAACATTACTTTATCACCAACGAGATTACTAACAAAGAATTCTTAGGATAGAAAGTGACCTTATTACCCATATCACATAATTGACTAATTCTAAGCAAATTATACTTCAAGCCATCTACCAAGAGAACATAATGGATAGATAAGGATTGAGGGTTACCAATTTCTCAAATGCCAACTATCTTTCCCTTAGCATTGTCTCCAAAGGTAACACATCCTCCATCCTTAGTTTCAAGCTTGGTAAATTGCTCGTTGTCATCCGTCATATGCCTTGAGCATCCACTATCAACACACCACTTACTTTTCTGCTTTGTGGATTTTAGGCACACCTACATAAGGGAAGTTTAAACATTCTTTTGAACCCAAACCTTAGTTGGTCTAGGTTGGTTATCATCAACATAGTCCAAGGGTAATAAATTTAAATGCAACCTTTTATAATAGCATACATTGCTAGCATGTCCAAGTGTTATATAATAAAAGCATCTCACGTAGCAAATCTCTTGGATTTTAATGCATATTCATCATTATCATCACAATCATCACAAGAAGAATGAGAAGTGGATGGTACCTCATTGTTGTCCTCAAGAGCCATGAAGCAAAGGTTGGCTACTTCTTTTTGCTCCTCTTCCTTTTTTGATTCAGAGGAGTCGTCCTATGAATTTTTGAATGCCTTTTTCTTATCCTTTGCTCCCTTGTTCTTGCATTTCAATATTAGGCACTCATTTCTTATATGCCCGGGTTTCATGCATTCATAGCAAGTCACCACCTTGTTCTTCTTCCCATCTCCTTTCTTGTAGTCTTTTGTCCTTAAGGAGATTTTTTTTAAGAACTTAAAGTTCTTAGTGAGCATGGCTATGTCTCCATCTTCATCACTAGATTCTTTAAGGCTCTCCTCTTTACTATCTTCTTATGAGGCCTTCAAATCAATATTTTTCTTCTTTCTCATCTTCTCTTTATTTTAATGTGACCTCATGTGTCAACAACTTACCAATAAGGATTTCAGTTGAAAGTTTTGACAAGTCATTAGCTTCTTCAATAGAAGTGACTCTAGATTTCCAATCTTTCTTAGGGAGGATCCTTGGAATCTTTGTGTTTATTTCTTCCTTATAATAATGCTTTCCAAGTTTCTTCAAGGTGGTGAGAAGTGCATTGAGCCTATTTGTCATCTCGATAATGGATTCTTGAGGCTTCATTTTGAAGAGTTCATACTCATATATTTGAAGTTGAACCATCTTGCTTTTAACTTGAATATTACCTTCATAGTGGTTCTTAAGTGTATCCCAAATTTCCTTGGCGGATTGACAATGTTGAACCTTACCTCCTTCCTCTCTAGACATGAAAGCAAACAAGATGGTCATTGCCTTCTTATTTTTATAGTTTGCCTCTTTTTGATCTTGAGTCCATTGGGTTTTATCAATGTAAATTTCCACATTGTTAAGTGTGGCTTTACAATGATCCCAACCATCAAGAACTACTTCCTACAACCTAATTGGCTCAATATCAAGGTATAATTCCATTTTAAACTTCCAATGAGGATAATCACTCTTGTCAAAGAAAGGTGTTAAAGAAGAGAAATTCACACCTTTACTTCTCGTGATCAAATCCTTCTTGCAATTAAATACCAAGAAGTTTAGCTCTGATACCAATTGAAAAGGCCATAGGGGGGTGAATAGGACAAATAGAAAATTTAAGGATAATTAACAAATAATTAAATGATAAGTAGAAGTAGAAGAGAAGAAAAGACACAAGAATTTAAAGAGTTCAGATTGAAACAATCCTACGTCTCCACCTAACTTCCTAAGTTAGGATTTTCAACTACCCATCAATCTATTTATAAGATTGATTATAAGACTGTTTTACTTTAGCTAACAACCAATCTTACAGTCAAGAGTTTTTTTTGGTTCAACACAAGCCACTTTTAAGTGTTTTTCAAGAGGCAAACACTTAAACCAACTAAACACAAGAATCAACCTCACTTCCCTTCTATTCTAACCCAAGAAATAGATGAAGAAGAGGTCTAATTCTAACACACAACTAAACACTCATAATGAAAATAAATGAACAATAAATTGAGAGCTTTTTGAGTGGCTAAGAATGAAATCAATGCTCTTATAAAGTGTTTAACTTTTTAAATGAAGTTTTCATACTCAATTTTATAATGGTTATATGATTTCTAGATGTTGGAGATCATTAAATTTGTTCCCATGCTTCACTAGCTTCATTTAATTTTCAAGCAGATTTTTGTGGAAAATTTGCCTGTCACAATCGTGATGAGGGGTGTCATAGTCGTGACCCTTGATTAAACTAGTCGTTGAGGCAGCCAAGTGACCATTGTGCATCTGCCAGCTGGACCATGAGATTATGGTCATAGTCATGACTAAGGCCGTGAACACCTCTATCACTTTTGATATGCAATCTTCCTTGAAGCTCGTGCTCGTGACTTAGAGTCGTGATGTCAACCATGAGCATGATAAAGGTCGTGATCAAGTTCGTGAGGACCATTGGACTATTGTCTTATGAATGATGCTTGGTTGGTGATCGTGATCGTCTCTCGTTCTGGTGGTCACAGTTTAGTCATGGGCGTGACTGAGATCACGAGCACCACTGGACTCTTTTCCAATTGACGAGCCTTTGGTCATGGCTGTGATGCGAGGTCATGAGTCTGTCACGGGTGTGATCACGATCATGACTCTGATTGTGAGCACCACTGGAAGAAATTTTGTTTAAGGGACTTTGGGGCTTCTAATGATAACGACTAGGTCCTGGTCGTGACATGGACCGTGACCCAATTGAACTTCACCATTTTCTTGCTTTTTTAGTCTTTGTTGATGACTAACTAATGCACACTTAAATGAACATCATTAGTACTTCGAAATAGTATTGTTAAAATTAAAATAAGGTTAGATTAAGCCTTAATCATGCAGATGGCTAACAGAATATCTCCAAATAAGTTATGTAGAAGTATTTTTTACTTAATTTCAGTTGATTTTAAGTGAAAATAATAAAGTTTGCAAATTCCCATTGCACTAACTAATATTATAAAGGACTTACAGTATGCTATAAAATGCGAAAATGATGCAAATGATATTCAAGCGAGGGTATGGATATTATACATTTAATCCTTACATTCTACTAAAGGTTTAATGCTCCAACTTGACTTTCACCTCAAAATTTTATTTGTTAATTTGCTAATAGTCATTAATTATTAATTTAATCTATTATTTTTTTAATTTTCACTTTTGACCCTTTAATTTTTATTTTTCAATTATAATAAATTAAAAAATTTAGAAATATACTAAAAATAATTTTAAGAATGTAATACATCCAAAATTAAAGAAAAAATAATGTTAACAATAAAATGGATTCAAAATAAAAAAAAATTAAATATATACAAAAATTAAGTCAATCTATCAAATCAATAAATCCTATTACTATTTAAAATTCTATCCTGAACTTTTAATTTTAACAAGTTAAAACAAAATTGTGAATTAAGAACAATTCTATTATGCGAATTATTAAATTAAAAAATTATAATTAAAATTACACGGTAAATGAAGTGATATCATATTATCTTAAAAGAAAAGTGATGTCAGTTTATCTTAAAAGAAAAGTGTTGTCACTTTATCTTAAAAGAAAAGTGATTTAAAAATTAAAGATAAAATAAAATAAAAATTATCAAAATTATTTTAAAATTAGAATAAGACTGTGTTTGAATGCAAGCATATAACACATAATGTATATTATTTTAAATTCTCATTAAATAAACTTTTGAATATATTATGGATTTGTTATTCCAAAAAGAAAAAATATTATGGATTTGTTTAAAATTATCAATAATACAAATTCATATAGTTGTCAAATAAAAAATTATTTTAACTCCTTTTTGTAAAGTGGTGTTCAAATCCTTTATATTCAAACTTAACAAATTATTTTAATTCCTTTTTGTAAGGTGGAGTTCTTTAGTTAATAATTAACTTAATAGGTTATCCCATATATAGTATTATTTTTATTTTAAATTAATTAGTAAAATTTTCAACTAGCAAAACTTATAAATTTTATTTTGTAATTAATAATAATTTAATAAAATTTATAATAAAATTACTAACAAATCAATTTTAAATTATATCAATTTACCAAACTGTAATAAATTAATTGCATTAATTTTGCTTTTATCAATTCAATCAATAAACTAATAGCCGTCAAAATCCAAGACTCCAGACAGACGGAACATGAAACCCAAATCCATTTCTCCCATCAACCTCAAAAATTGAAAGATTCAAAGGATAGATCAGCAGCAAGTTTAGAACTTTATTACCAGTTTTTCGGTACAATTACTCATATTTACAAACCATCAAACTCCAATTAAACCTTTATATGCCAACATGCGCGCACACACAATTACACCTTTACATGCCAACATACACACAATTACACCTTTACATGCCATCACACACACACCACCTTTACATGCCATCTTCAGCAACCTCAATAAATATGCCATAGCTGCTTTCTCTGTCCAACTACAGTTCAATATCAAGAATCAACAGATACGCTAATGGCATTTAGCTGAATGTGTTGCTTACCATCATTCTGAGGATGAACCGCCACTGTGGCATATGCTTTTTCCTGCAAGGATCTACCATCTCCCACATGAGAAACAGATATTGAACCCATTACAGGATTTCCATCAGCCATATTATCAAAGTCATCTTTATCTCCTGAGATGATTTCCCATTCCTCCTTGAGTGATGTAACTTGGATGCCTTTCTCTTTGTGCATCTTGATATCAAAAGCAGTGGGTAGAATCACATAATCATTTATTGGGTTGTAGTAAGGATCTGGATCACCTGCCTTTAGCCAGTGTTTTAGAATTCTAAACACATGATGGTCACTAAGAAGTCCGCGATGCTCACCAGGGACACCAACCCTTGCTTCTGCATTCAGCCCATCTGCCTGGGAGTAGATAAATATAAGTTTCAGCTCTAGAGAGATTTATAGAGCATATTTTCATGGCATGTTGCCATATCCAAGGCTACTGATACCTGGATTTTCTATGCCTTTCTATAAAAAATGTGTTTGGCAAAGCCTCAAATGGCAAAAAAGTCTACAATTAAAACCTGGCCTTGAAAATGACAATAATGTACGGAGGATAATGTTTGCAAAGGATTAAACACTAGTCAATTCATGACAGAAAGAACCTTAAAGCCATCATAAAATCCTCCATAAAATTTTCATTCTCAGTTTCATGAAATGGAGCATCAATCAGTGATTGTTATAGTGTCACACATTATCTTTTAAATACAACACAGCAGAACAGAACGGTTTTCTCTTATCAAACCACCTCTACTACTTATTAAGCCATTTTTTCAAACCTTCAAAGACCAAACAGTCGAGGCATCTGAATCTAAATGTGCTAAACAGCTTATCCAGAACAAGGGGTGAAAAAGCTCTCTCAGCAATGCAAGAATATAAAACTAATTAGCTTCCTAGAACAGATGATAACCTGATCAGAATTCTTTGTGGCGAATAATCAACGTAAGTATGGTAATAATTTTTTAATAGAAATGGTAAAAAAGTATCCTCCCATCTACAAAAGAGGTGTTGACACCATTAAACTGAAGTTCCCAAAAAAAAGCAATTGATACATCATCTCAGGGTGAAAAGTATTATGAGATGTATGTATAGAAGAGAAAAAGGAAGAGAAAAAAAAATTTTCATAACAATGTAACTCGTCCAAAAAAAAAAAAAAAAGAGTACAATGAGCAACATTGAATTGATACCTGCCAAATCAGTATAGACACACTAGTCCTCAGCCCTATCATCCTCCTAAGAATAAACCTCAGGCTCATACCATTATTGTGCCTATTCCAATTGCACCAAAGAATACCTAATTTTTTTTCTGTCCTCTTTAAAATCTGCTACAATTTCATTTTTTTATTAAGGCATCTCTGTATCCTTCCTATAGAAAGCCAAAATCTGTCTTAGGTGTTTTCTCATTCTCAAACATATATTGGTAGCCAAAATAAAAGTTACTCTTATTTAAGAACTTGTTTCCATTCTACGAATGCCCCTAGTTAATTGTTCAACGGGCAAATACTAGAAATCTCTTTACTTTGTTCAGTATATTCTCTATATATCGACATACAAATCAGTAGTGAGCTATCCTCCATTTTAGCTAGTGTTACAAATAATTGGTTTATTACCCCTTACTAATGCAGGTCAATTAATTTAATTGCTAAATCTTACTTAGACCCTACAAGAAGTCTGCACTGGAATTAAGTCATTGATAAAACCCGTGTCATAGATTTAATCAGAATTGGCACCATCTCTAACTTAGTTTCTTCTATAGAACAATCAATAAATTGACACAGTATCAAATCAAATCATGGTTTTCTGAAGGGGTTCACAACTGTTCAAGCCTTGACTTTTTATGTTTCACGTTTTACCTGCTCATGAGACTTGAACTTTCAAGGAACAAATTAACAATATAACAGCTCAAAATGCCAGTTAGCCTTTTCTCTGGGATAAACCTTGGGCCAGGTGATTTAAATAGTATGAATATCCAAAGTCAATAACTTGATACTTAAAAGATGTATGCTCAGAAAAAGAAAAAAAAAAAGTAAATTTCAAAAGATCATACAATTTATCAGAAGATACAGAACAAAAACAAGTATTAAAAGTATAGAAAATTTTGTCTCCAGCAAAATTATGTTGGTAGCTATCAAATTTGAAGAGATGTAATGAGTTTCGAGCAAACCTTAGCTGATTCAGCAGGAACTGTCCCATCACCATCGACACATACATATGTGGGCTGAAAATATCCAAACACGTGTCAGGTTTGCATTCTCATGAGTTCTTCAAAGAAAACGTTAAGAGATGCATTCACCAAATAAAGAATTAAAATGAAGGTGAAAACTAGTACAATATTATTGTACAAATTTCCCCAAATAGCTACTAATTGCATTACAACAAAGAAGCAGACAGCCAAGAAAAATGTAATAACCTGAAAAAATTTCAGTTCTTGGACATCAGTGATAGGTGCCTCCTCACTTCCGTAGCTGTTGAGAAAAAGCCAATATCAGACAAAATGGCAGTATAATGGCAGCAATCATATATCTGCACTATTTTGTGCTAGAAATTTTTAAAGCTAGATGAATAAGTCATGAATGTTTCAAAAAATTTGGAATAATATAGATGAAATGGCAATGCTGGTGCTGATAGTTGTGGCAGAAATGGTTGGCAACTTGGCATGCTCATGATGTATGGTGGTGGGGTGAACATTGAAAAATCATTGCTAACTTGGAAATTTTGTGTTCCTTTATTAATAATTTTTATTGGGAAAATGAAATTGTGCTAAAAATAGTAACTGCAATGAACTTTAACTCGTGCCTAATTAAATTTAAAAAATCCTGTTACTGATAACAATCTTACATACCTGCATGATCTAAATTAGTCAAAGACCCATGGGTTATTACTACTACTGTGTTTCCAAAGTCACTCATTTATTTTTGACACCACTCATGTCCATAAACTAAAGTCATCTACAAGATATTAGAACTATAAAATCCTAATCTGCAAGAACACCAGTAAAGTATTGCCACTTAAAAAGAAAAATAAAAGGTTTTCTCAAGTAGATAAGTAACTGAAAGGAAAACCCCTGATAGAGAATAGACCATAGCATAAGACTTCTTCGATTTTGACCTATAGATGTTCGCATCAATATCTTACAGAGCCTGCCTTACATCTGGGAAGCAATAAATATATTACTACCAAGTGGATAGAAGCATTACCAAACGCTGTGCGGAGTCTCAAGGTTGATCCCATATATATTGTAAAATTTAACATGAGAAGGAACTTTAGCAGAACATAACAGCCTGTGTGTTTCATCAGCCCATTTCAAGATCTCCAAGTTAAAAGGCAGAGGAATATCCTGTCCATCATAATTGACCTAGAACAAAAAATAAAATAAAATAAAATTTTGTGAGCCAAACACACGGCATATATACATCTCTATACTTTTTTAACAAGTATGATCATAATACTACCGCTTATGACTACCATAGGACACGTCAATGTGGATATTTATTTAATATTGTTATGATTTAAAGCTTCAACAATTAGACTGGCATATGAAACAAATTTTCAGCTTACCGTGTTACTTGAAAGAGCATCTTTGAAAACTTCAATGCTTTCTTCAGGGGGATATGACTCTAAGATTAAATGAGAGTTGCCATCACTATCTAGCTTCTCTTTCCAGATTTCAACAAGAGGAATGTGTTGCCACTTAAAATGTGGACATGCCATCAATTCATATATTGATGGGCATTCAATGAGCTGACAAATAATCACAGAAAGACTATCAATTCATGTCTAAAGATGGAATAATATCATGCATATAAATACAGACCAAAGTGAAAAAGTATGCATTCTTCTAATGAGGTTGATCCCACCATACATGTAGGACCTGTCACCCTCAATGAGAGGTGGTGCATGTACGCAATATGCATGCAAGTATTTCCCTCTGAATTGTGCACAACAGAAAGCAGGAAAATTTTTCTATAAGAAATTATACAGTGACTACAGAATGAGACATTTTACTATTTACAAATGCCTAACTGTCCGGGAACAGAGAGAGGGCAATCAAAATTTTGCGAAAACATAAATCAGAAGCAAAATCCAACTAATTCTATCATACAATCATATAGGCCAAATTGGCATGTGAAGTGCGAAATTTATTTCCACTTTCAGTGGATAAAAAGTAAAATTGTAGATGTGAAAAGCAAGAAACAGATGTTATTTTCCTAAGGAAAGATAATGCACTCTCTAATTTTTTCCTTCACTTTCTTCTGTTCTATAATACCATACTTTCCATATGCCTGATCTGCAGCCAAAAGAAGCACAGCTAGATTTTCAATACAGCATATTATAAATCAAGCCCCATAAATTTTTCAGATGAACAATTGCACAACCATTGAAAAAGAGAGAGTTTAAGAAATTCAAGAGAAATATATAGTCCTACTTGGAACTAATTTTACAAACTCACATTTAATATCTAAGAGTAACAGATAAATGAAAACAACACATATAATCTAAAATGCATATGATAGATTGTGCTCCCACCAGTTGATGCATGCTCCACTTTGATATAAAAAAATTTTGTTCCCACCCTTCAACAAAAGACATCCCATTTAGAAAAGTCGATGCAATGTATCCAGGTGCACCTGTTAGACAGAATAAACCCAAATCTTACAACCACATTTTAAACAAAATTCAGAAGTAACTGAAGTTGCACAAATGAAAAACTAAAAGCCAAGCAGCAAAGAAAACACTTTAGAATAACACTGGTTGTGATTAAGATTTTAAAATTCACACTATGAAATTAAAAGCTGATTTTTTTAGCATAGAAATAATTGGTCAAAAGAGCAATAAAATATCAGGACCTTCCAGAATAATTTTAAATCCAAACCTACATCAGATCTACAAATTTTTTTCCTTTATGTGAAGCATAAAAAGATGAAAAGTTCATGTCAAACATGGGTGCGCTAACCCACATAAAGCATCAGAAAATAGCATTACCTGACAAGTAAACAAACTCCACTCAATGCATTAAACAAATGATAATTATCTTCCTGTTCTTTTCCAGATATTATCACACATGCCGCTATGGTTTCAATCTACGATTATCAACATAGCTATTATTCAGTACCACTACCATCAAAATCATTCATTCCAATCCCCAAAAATACCCCCCAAAAAAAATAAAAAAGCCCCAAAACATTTTTTTTAATAGAAATCAAACCTTGATTCTTATTCAGATGACTTGATTCCATTTCCTACATTCAGTTGTCAAGACAAGATCACCAACTTACAAATCAGAGGAAGCTAATTAATAGTGTAGCATTTTGTTCTCTTCTAATAATATCTTTTGTTGATATTCCTTCCTTTCATTACTTATGTTTTTCCTCCTTCTCCTCACTTTATCTCTTTCTCCATCCTCTATTTACAGTCCTGTTTCATAACTATCCCAATCCATGTTTTACAACAAAATTGTCCATGCATTAAGCTAATTTCAGAAGTAAAATTTATGTTCTTTTATAGTTTTGGGCAAGGATGAGAAAGAAATCTCACTATGGTAATGTTGGACCCTTTCCATTGAAAAAACAGAATTTCAGAAACTAAACTTTCCTCTGTATGCAAATTTTGTAGTCTCTTTGAAGATACATAGGATCACAACCAGTAAGACCATAAATTATTACTGCCAAATTACACAATAATCACCTACCACAGAAGGGTGCAGCAATAGCGATCCAGTTCTTCACATATTTCTCAAAAACCTGCCATAAAAATCCATAAACTTGTAAGATGGCAGGGAAAAAACAGCGTGTATATATATATAAATATAAATATAAATATAAAAAGAGGTGAAAAAACTCCTAGTTGTTACCAAAAATACACACACACACACACACACACACACACACACATACATATAGAAACTAAAAGTGCGGTAACCCAGAGGAAAATGTAAGACTTTTACATCACTGTGCAAGGCCAAAAAACATTTGACAAGAAGACCCCCCATAGAATGGCTTATGATGTTTATCTTCTTCCCACCAGATGCTTTGTAAACCAACTCTAACTTTTTAGCAAATTTTTCCAAAGTATCAGGCAACCTGAGAGACAAATAAAACGTAAGTGCACAGAAATCCTAACCTCTGAATGTAAAAGAAATATTTTCATGTGTCAGAAACTCAATGTAGTTCAGCAGATAGAAATATCAGAGGAATAAAAGGGGTTAAGAACAATCATTAAAGCAAGCCAAACACAGAAATTTTTTTTTAACATTTGCACCTAGTAAATTATTAGCAATATACAAACATAGCTAGCCACAAAATCAGTTATCAAGCTCCAAAAACTGGAGTAGTTTGCCACAGCTCACCAGAATAATTCAGAGAACAAAGCTCTATATAATAGCCACAATCATAAGCGTTGTGAAGTTCAGGACATACCTATTGCTTTGGCGAAAATCATACCCGAAACCAAATAAAGTTTTTCCCTCTTGAAAACCCCAGTTGATCAATTCAACAATCATATCATGAAAATAATAAGCACAATCACGCCCTATAATCTGCACAACCAAACTAATAATAATAAGTAGCTCATTGACACTCAACAGTAACTCAAAGAGCAAGATTAACTAATGGAATAACAAGATAACAACTATATTAACATATTCCCTCTTGTTTTAATAGCATCTTACAAAGAATAAAGTTGCTCACCTTATATGACAAATTGCTGGTCAAATAAGGTTAAAAATATAACAAGTGAACCAAAGGTTAGAAGAAAATTGAAAAACCTGGTACTATAAGCATAAGAGGCAAGAATACAAAAAGTACCAAGTCAGGATCCAAGACATCAATTGCATGAAGGCCATATCTGTCCTCAGGAACCACAATGGTTGTTTTTTCATCTAACGACACAGTTTTACCTGTTTCACATAATTAAGCAAAATAATTATGCATCAAGTAACCTGGAAACAAAAATCATACATGTAGCTAACTAAAGTAAAAAAAAATGATAGTATTAGACCTGTACAAGGATCGAAGCGAGACCATAGCTTCGTACGAAATTTGTAATCAGCTCTAAGTATACGAACCCAAACCCGTTCATCCCTATTATCATTGCCATCATCCACTGCCTTCAGAATTGAACCTGCTATACCCGGAACCAATAACACCGGGTCGAGATTCGGATCCACGTAAGGTTGGGGCTTCTTTATCAGCTTTAACCACAACTCCACCGATTGCAATATCTCCTCTAGCAACACCGCCATACCCAAATTTTAACAGAAGAAAATAAAAGAATAGTCCTGGATAAATTTAGAGAATAATTCTAAAATTCTGGCGATTTTGAAAGCTAAAATGGAACGGAGAATTTGGGGTTGGGGTTTGGATTTTTTCCGTATGTATACTTGGGGTTTTTGAGAAGTGCCGTGAAGCTATGCTCGCTCGTCCAGAACACGGTAGCTCGATTAGAAGAGGTGCAAGAGGAGGGCCCAATCATGACGTCCCAAATTAGAAAAATTTATCAAAATTGTCCTATTTTTAACTTATTTACTGAAATACACGAACACTTTCATTTATTACACTATTACCTTAACTCCTTTTCTTCTTCACCCTTCTTTTTATTTTTATTTTCTCATTTTCTCTCTTTTTTTTTTCTCTCCTTTATTA
>CATIWM010676947.1:0-12767 GCA_949671775.1 Mallotus repandus
TAGTTTATTTCTTTGATATTGTTTTTTTTCTTTATTTTAATTTTAATTTTATTTCATTATGATTATTTTATTTCATTCTAATCTTTTTTAATTCTTTGTGTTTCATGTTCCCATGATGATGAACACGTGATTGAACTAACGAGAACTCATGAAGGTCCATGGAATACCATAGATTAAATTTTGTATTTGAACGTAGTTTTTAGGGTTTCTACGTATTTTATTTTTTTATTTTTTTGTTGGTTGTTTTATTTTATATTTTTATTTATTTGGCTTTTTGAGGTTGTAATTAATTTTAATTTTAATTTTTAGTAGATTATTGTAATAGCCCCAATAGTGGGAATATAGTGAAAACTTTATATTTTTGCACTTTAAAATTGGTTAGTAAATTAGGTTTAATTTTATAAAACCCTAATAAAATTAATGGTGGCTTTAGATTAATTTTAGATTCCATGTAATTAAAATTAGGGCTAGAAATCACTGTACGAATGTTTTATTTGTTTATTTTATTCTTTTTGGGCCCCAAACCCATGTTAGGTCTAACTCACTAATAAAATAGGCCTTTAAATTTTGTATTAGGTTTATTTAACTTTAAAATTAATTTAGGCCTATTAGATTAATTTAGACTCGGGCCCACTTTTAGTTAATTTAAAATTAACTTTAGACTTAGTTCACCCCATTAAAGCATTCCTATTAAAATAAATGGATTTAGGATCATTTCATTTAATTTAAAATTGATTTGAACTAAACCCACTAATTTCAGTTTTATCAAATTCAATTGCCATAAAATTAGTAGATTTAAGCCCACTTTCCTTCGAATAAAATAAATAGACTTAATATCATTAAATTAATCAAAATGTAGGTCCACCATTAGTTTCTATTTCATTTGAAAATAAAATGTATAGACTTAGCTAATTTAAATTAAAATCAATATAGTTTATAATTAACTAGGGACGCTCCATCTTAAATGAATGCAATTCTTATATGCATTTTCATGACTAGTTGCTTTGGTGCTAGATGGATGTTCAATTAGGGTTTATATGAAATTGCCTGTAATTAGAAAATAAGATAGTAATTCATAAACTAATTCTAAATGAACATGAGGCTAAAAGAAGTTGGTATTTCGTTTCCAGAATTTCCTAGTTGTGGTGCTAACTCTCTTTTAGACAATCGAGTTACCACCACCTACGATTTGTCCCAGTTATTACCTTTGGCGGCGACTCCTCATCTCCACGCTATGTCTTTGTGATATAGTAGTATGTTCCTTGGAGTCTTGAGCTCAAACAGTGTTGCAGTTGCAATATACTTGGACGCGCGCTAAACCCTACCGTCTACACCCCTATACTTAAGCTTTTGCTTGTCCTTAAGCAAACATATGAGAACACCCATTCTCTCAATGAATTTAGCACATTGACAAACTTTTACTTGTCCATCCCTTACAATCTTTAGTTAATACAATGTTTATAACTTAAAATTAAATTGTTAATTCAAGGTCAAAGACATAAGATTTACCAAGTAAAGAGCAAACTTAACCATTGAATTCTCAAAAATTTATACTTTGACAATGAAGAAAAACAAGAGCAAGTGATACTACTCACTCAACCTTTAGCAACTCCTAAATTACAACACATGAAAGATACCCACACCATTTTTTTCGTGTGAGTGCTTTTAATGCTCCATCTTGAGAATTTTTTTTATTCTCTCTAGCAAGACTTCTCACTTTTAGTAATCCCTCGCCGTTCCCGCACTACTAAGCGTGAATACCGCTAAGTGGGTCCTTTGGATACTCTTACTTTATTTAGAGCATTGGAGTAGATTTTGAGCATAAGAAGATTATAATTTAAATATAGCTCCTAATTAAAAGAGAGTTTTTCTTTTTATGAAGTTATCATTCTATATGCTAGACTCAAGGATCATTTAAGAATAAAAAATTAAGTATCACTTACGAGTATTTTTCTTAACTATCAACTCATAAAATTCAATCACTTAAAAGCAAATAAGCATTAAGTTCATTAAATTTTCAAAAGTCCTTGACCACAAATTATCAACCTAACTTAAAAATCACAAATTAGGCATTAACAAAAGATTATGAACATTTACAAGAAAATCACATTCAATGTGCTATACTCATCATAAAAATAGGTGCAAAAATTTAAATATGTATATGCTATCATGCAAACAAGTATAACTTTAAAATTAAAATTAAAATAAAAAATAAAAATAAAATTAACTAAATGCAAAATACATGCAAATGTACCCCTCGCCACACTTAATCTTCACATTGCCCTCAATGTGAATATTAAGCAAGAAGCACAAAAGAACACACGTAAAATTGGCTAGAAAATAAAATAAAATAAAATAAAAAAACAAAAGAACATAAGTAAGGTGAAAAGGACACTACCCTTTTTTTGGTGAGCGAGGTGATGAAGGAGATGAAATCTCATAGCCCGACGCTATGAAATAATGCTGGAGGCGACGTTCTTGAGTTGCTTGCCGTTGAGCTAGTGTATTAACCAGACCATGGAGTTCATTAAATCTAGCATCCATACGCATCTCCAAGCGGTCAAACAGTGCTAAAACTTGTTGCCATCCCACATTCTCCCCTACACTTATAGCTTGTGCATTATTTCGATCTACCATGTTCTCATTAGCATTAGGTTCATAGGCCTTTTCGCAACAATCAAAATTTCTCCCTAAAAAATAACAGCGGCATGTGTTGCGCTCTCTTAATTCCATATTATCAGTTATAATCTCAGCACAACACAATAAAAAATGGTTAAGAGTACAAGGAGTCAAGGTAGGCAAATGATGAATAGAATAGTCAGAAACATGAAAATGTAATGCTAATGCAGTAATAATATGATCCATTAAAAGTAAAGCCTTATTGCTATTAATAACAGACAAAAGTGTTTGGAAAACATAATAAGTTGTGCAAACTCTAGCATTAGTGTGCAAACACCATAATATAAAAAGCTCATGATGAGTAATTTTATTACTCTCATGTTTTCCAAAAATCACATGGGCAATGAACTTATGCATAATGAGATAATAATGGTCTATAATCAACCCATTTGGGGAAAAATGACAACCTAGGTAATAGACTCCCCCCCAAAAGCTCTTGTAAAAAATCTTGCTTAGGGGGGGGGGGGTTCATAAACTCTAGTCTTACGAAAACCAAATACCCTAAACATTACATCATAATCTACTTGATGGGTGGTACCTAAAAATCTACATGAGAATTTTTTTGCACTTTTGTCTACCACCTTCAAATTAGTGTAAAATTCCCACAATAATTCGCTATAGATATCTACTTTAAGCTCAATAAATTTTTTCCATTATAAAGTCTCACACATTACAAAAATATCATCTTTCAAACCAATCCCACTCAATGTGTCTGCATCAAAATACTTAGGAAGAATTAAATTTCTTTGAGATAGGGATTAAAATTTCTTACCTTCCTCATTAGAATAAATTGGTAATGGGGCTTGGTACTTACTAGCCAAATCTTCTAGGTCATGTGAAGAGGTAGAATTAGACACTCCTTTCCCTTTTCTCTTCTTTGCTATATGCTTCTCTCTTGACATGGTGGAAGTGAAAATTGAGGCAACTATGATATGAATAATAGCAAATAAACAATGGGTTAGGAAAAATATGGGATAGGCATTTATAATTTCAAGGAAACTAGAAGAATGGAGATGAGGAGTTAAGAGTTTGTGAGAAAGGGGAAGAAGAAAAATTTAGGAATTTGAAGAAGAAAAGAGGGAGAAAAGTAAATTAAAGAAAAGAAAACCATATTTTTAAATTAAAAATTTTATACGATTTTTTTAAAGGAAAAATTTGGTATTTTCGGGCTATTGTAACAACCCATTCGCTGCTGTACAAGCAGCAAGAATCATGAAATTTGGGAGGAACATTGCTGTCACAGCATTAGTAAGTTGCTTACTGAGAAATCTCGGCTGTTATGGCAGCTACTTGAGCTGCTATCATAGCGCGTTCATGCCGATTTTAGGAGGGCCTCGGCTGCTGTGGCAACGAGGTTGGTCTTCCTCCATGTTGAGTTGGTTGTGATGGCAGCTTATATATAAGAATTTTTTTAAATTTATGTATGATGAGCATGGCCACAAGTTACGCTACACATATGTATTTTTGCTTGAGTCAAGCCTACACAAGCAAACAAAGAAAAAAATTAAGCCCGAATCACAAATGAAAAAAAAATTGACAAAGAAACAAAAATTAATTAGACATATCACATGCATCAAATGAAGATAAGAGTTTTAACATCCTCTAACTCATGCATGTAAATCAACCATCAAAGAAAAAAAAACTAACTCATGCATGTAAAATGAATACCAACGTAATAAAAGTGAAAAAAAATTGGAACTTATGCATGTAATATATATATTAACGTAACAAAAGAAAGAAAAAAATCTAACTTATGCATGTAATATATATGTGTTTTGGTTTTTGTAATTAACAATGCAAAAATGAATTAAATTAAGAAAATAATAGTGTAAACATACTAAAAGTGATGAACACATAAATTAGCAACACATATACAATTAAAAGCAAATGTGCCTACTAAATCAACTAACACAAAGAGACAACATACACAAAATAAAAATCAAAGCATGAAAGAAAAGATGGAAACTAAAATAAGAAATAAAGAAAATATTATAGTTCTAAGTTAAGGTTGTTAGCTTGACCCCTGTGCATTTTACACATTAACCTTGAAGGGCATCAACCCGTTGGTAGGTCATCAACCCTCCATGATAAATCTTGCACCTGTGCCCATTAACCTTGAAGGTTTCTCCTTTCGTGTTTTACAACTCTAATGCACCATGAGAATGAACTTACATTACTTGAAAAGGTCCACTCCATCTCGACTTTAGTTTACTTGGAAACAAACATAAATGAGAGTTAAATAGTAATACATAATCACCAACATTAAAGGTCTTCTTGCTAATGTGTGCATCTTTTTGGTTCTTTCTTTGAACAATTTGGCATTTTCATAAGCTTGAAACCTAATCTCATAAAGTTCCCCTAATTGTAAGAGCCTCTTCTCACCACTAGCCTTCACATAAAAATTTAAAAATTTTGTTGCCCAATATGCTCGGCGCTCCAATTCCACAGGAATGTGACAAGCCTTCCCAAAAACCAACCTATATGGTGAGAGTCCAATAGGTGCTTTAAATGTTGTATGATACACCCAACGTACATCATCTAATTTCATAGCCTAATCCTTTCTTAAAGCTCCAACCATTTTCTCCAAAAAATTTTTGATTTCCTAATTTGTTACCTCAACTTGTCCACTGGAGTTGTGACTCGATGATGGACTCCATACTTTCTAAGCAAAGACTCGAACTGTTTGTTGCAAAAATGCGAGCCACCATCACTAATTACTGCTCTTGGAACTCCAAATCTAGTGAACAATTTCTTAAGAAATTTTAGTACTACCTTGGCATCATTTGTAGGCAAAGCCAATGCTTCCGCCTATTTAGACACATAATCCACACCTACCAAGATATACTTATTCCCATAAGAAGAAGGAAAAGGCCTTATAAAATTGATGCCCTACACTTCGAACAACTCCACTTATTAAATTGAGGAAAGTGGCATTTCATGTCTCTTAGAAATATTTCCTATACGTTGGCATCTATCATAATGAAGCACATACTCTTTTGCATCCTTGAACAATGTAGGGCAAAAGAACCCACACTTTAACACTTTGGAGGCTGTTTTGGTTACACTATAATGACCTTCATAAACTGAATCATGACATTATGAAAGGACATCATACACTTCTGACTCATAAATGCATCTTCTAATAAGCCCATCTCTACATATTTTGTAAATGAATTGCTCCTCCCATAAATATTGTCTAACTTGGAATAAAAATCTCTTCTTTTCTTGATAAGAGAGGTCTTCAGGGAGTAATACACTTGCCAAATAATTTGCAAAGTCAGCATGCTAAAAAGTAAAAATTTCTTTTAAAGCTTAAACAAACTCATAAATGATTTGCAACTACGTTCTTTGATCCTTTCTTATCTCAAATCTCCAAATCAAATTCTTAGAGTAGCAACGCCCATCGAATGAGTCTATGCTTGGTGTTTTTCTTGGCTAAAAGGTACCTAAGGCTGAATGGTCCGTGAATATGATCACCTTAGAGCCAAGTAAATAAGCATGAAACTTATCTATAGCGAAAGCTATCACAAAAATCTCCTTTTCTGTGGTTGTGTGGTTTAGCTGTGCATCAGCCAAAGTCTGACTAGCATAGTAGGTGACATGTAAATTCTTATCTTTCTGCTGACCTAACACTACTCCAACTGTATGATCACTCACATTACACATTATCCCAAAAGGTAAAGACCAATTGAGAGGTGTAATGATGGGGGCTGAAACTAGTGCCTCTTTCAACCTGTTAAAAGCACTAAAATAAGCATCATCAAATACAAAAGGCATATCTTTATTCAACAAGTTTGTAAGAAGGTTAACAATGACTGAAAAATCTTTAATGAAACACCGATAAAAACTGGCATGCCTAAAAAAACCTCTAACTCCCTTTATTATTATAGGAGGTGGTAATTTTTCAATTATTTCTATCTTGGCTCTATGTACTTTAATTCCCTTACTAGAGATCTTGTGTCCCAAGACTATGCCTTCATCCACTATAAAGTGGCATTTTTCCCAATTTAACACAAGGTTAGTCTCTTCATAATGCTTAAGCACCCTGTCAAGGTTAGCTAGACACAAATCAAATGAATCACCAAAAAGAGAAAAGTCATCCATGAATACCTCCATAATATCTTCTACCAAATCAGAGAATATTGCAATCATACACCTTGGAAGGTTGCAGGCGCATTACACAACCTAAATGGCATTCACCGATAAGCAAAAGTGCCATAGGGACATGCAAAAGTTATTTTATCTTGATCCTTAAGAAAAATAAAAATTTGGTTATATCCAGAATATCCATCAAGAAAACAATAAAAAGAATGTCCTACAGTCCTTTTTTAATAATTGATCAATAAATGGCAAGGGAAAGTGGTCTTTTCTAGCGGCATTATTCAATTTTCTATAGTCTATACACACTCGCCACCCATCAACTATTCTTTTAGAGATTAGCTCACCCTCTTCATTCTCTATCACTGTCATCCCACTCTTTTTAGGCACACATTGAATTAGACTCCCATTCACTATTAGAAATAGGATAAATGATACCTGCATCTAAAAGCTTAATAATTTCTTTCTTCACTACTTCCTTCATGTTTGGGTTAAGTCGTCTCTATCTCTCAGTTGTAGGCCTATGGCCCTCTTCCATATAAATCCTATGCATGATAATAGAGGGATTAATTCCCTTAAGGTTAGAAATTTTCCAACCTAGAGCTCTAATTCTAACCCTTAATACCTCACAAACTCTCTTTTCTTGCTCAATGGTCAATTTATTAGAAATGATAATGGGTAGTGTATTTGCCTCTCCCAAAAGTACATATCTCAAGTGGTTGGGTAGTGGCTTAAGCTCTAACTTTGGTGGTTTTTCAATGGAAGGGGGTGTAAGGTTATCACTTCTTACTAACAACTCAGGTTTGGTGAATTCCTGCACATGCTCACCCTCACTTTCTAACTCATCACTTAATATCTCTTCTTCCCCACTCACATTTGAAGCAAAATTAATTTCTTGAACACATTCATCAATTGCAATAATTGTCATGCATGATTCATCATCTAAAGGGTATTTTATTAATTTAGACATGAAAAAATCAACTTTGTCATCTCCTACCCTGAATGTTAACTTGCCCTCATACACATCAATTATAGCTTTACTCATGTTCAAGAAAAGCCTACCTAAAATCAATGGACAAGATATATCTTCCTCAAAATCCAATATGACAAAATTAGCAGCGAAAATAAACTTATCCACCTTTACCAAGACATCTTCAATTACACCATGAGGCTTTTTGATGGAATGATTTGCTAGCTGCAATGAGATATTAGTGGCCTTCATGTCTCCCAACTCTAATTTCCTAAAAATAGAAAGAGGCATTAAGTTGATACTTACCCTTAAATCACATAAGCATATAGGAAATTCACTAGTGTTAATAATGTATGGAATAGTAAAACTCCCTAGATCTTTAATTTGGTTGGGATCTTATGTGAAATGATTGAACTGCAGGTCTTTGTTAAAGGAACTGTTTCACGTTCATCCTAATGCTGCTTGTTTATGATAAGGTCCTTCAAGAACTTGGCATATTTAGGGATTTTAATAAGTGCTTCAAAAAAGGGAACATCAATCTATAGTTTCTTGAAAATTTCCAAAAATTTTGAGAATTATTCTTCATCTTTCTGCTTCTTCAATCGTTGAGGGAATGGAATCTTTGGCACAAAAGAGGAAGGTATATATTTGGGAACCTCTTTTTTCTCTGTTCTGCTCTCCTCCTTTGCCTCCTCCTTTACCATGACATATTGCTCCTCATCCTCCTTGAAAATTTCAGCTTGTGTCTTCACTTCCTTGCCACTCCTTAAAGTGACAGCTTTCAATTCTTTGGGATTTGACTCTGTAGTACTTGGAAGGTTTCCTTGTGCTCTTGATACCATGGCATTAGCAAGCTCTCAAAGTTATACCTCAATGTTGTGAATTGAAGAAGATTAATTCTTTGCAATTTGATTGAACTTGGCCTCCATTCTCTTTTGGTTCTCCTCATGGCTAGACAACTTTTTTCTGATGGCATCTAAAAATTTATCTAACTTGTTCTCCATAGATGCCATCCTATCTTATGGTGGGTGTTGAAATCTTAGTGGTGCTTGTTGCCTTTGCAAGTTATTATTATTGGGGATGTTTGGCGCAACCATATTGTTGTTGTTACTTCAAAAAAAATTTGGGTGATTTCACCACCCCGAATTATAAGTGTTGGAGTAAGGATTGTTGGCTTGCCTCCCTTGAAATTAATTTCCAACAAAGTTAACTTGCCCTTGGTATCCATCTCCCACCACCTAACTCACCAAAACCAAGCTCATTATTAGAGTAACCCAAAAAATTACAATTTTCACCATTAAGGGCTGAATTATTTTTATTGGTGAGGTTGCCAAGTTATTTTGTCAATGCAGAAATTTAAGCTTGAAGTGCAATCACTATGTCAACTTCTAGCCTACCCATTTTTTTTGGAGGATGAACTCTCTCAGAAGAGTATAGGCAATTGTCAATAGCCATCCTTTCTAAAAGTTCTGCAACCTCATCCGCTGTTTTCCTTATAAAAAATCCACCAACCTTAACATTAATGGAATCTCTTATAGAACTTGTGACTCCATTATAAAATTTCCTTATGAGCACATCTTTTGGTAGTCAATGATGTGGGCAGCTCCTTTGCAACTCTATAAACCTCTCCCAAGCTTTACTCAAGGATTTTTGCTTAAATTGTTGAAAGGAAGTGAGCTCTTTTACCATCTTTGCTGTCTTAGATGGTGAAAAGTATTTAGCAAGGAACGCCTTCGCCAAATCATTCCAATTAGTGAAAGAACTGGGTGGTTGAGATTTAGCCAAGCTTTAGCCTTATCCTTAAGAGTGAATGGGAATAATTGCAGCCTTAATGCATCATTAGACACACCATTATACTTGACTATATCACAAATCTTCAGAAAATTTGCAATGTGATCGTTCGGGTCCTCATTTAATATCCCATAAAATTGAATGGTTGATTGGAGCATCTGCAGTAAAGCAGGCTTTATCTCGAAACTATTAGCTTTAATGGTTGGCCTTATTATGCTCTGCCTTGCACCGCTTAACCCATGTAGTGATGTGTCCAACAACACCCTAGTATTAGCAACTTGATTCCCTTCATTAGCAATTTTATTCAGCTCCTCTTAAACACATCTTCAATTCTCCTTCTCAAATATAGTGAGCTCTGTTATGTATGTGAGTGTTTTCTTCCCTAATTTTCGGGTATTATGCATACGTCGAAGAACTCTGCAAAATAAAAGACAAAAGAATTAAAACAAAAAAATAAAAATTGGTGCCTTAATCCAACAAAAATTAAATTAATTATGATGTTAGAACTGAGTCCCCGACAAAGGTGCCAAAAACTTGTTGGTGCAAAACCACAAGCGTACGGTATCACCAAGTAGTATAAAAAATATCGTTCCCACGAGGACTCGTTCTAATTGTCTATTAGCCTAATTTTTTGTTGTGTAAGACTATCGAATACAAAATTAAAAAGAAAAATTAAATAGCAATTAAATGAATTTATAAAATAAAACAAAAATGAAGGAATAAACAGTTGATGAAAGCAATGGTTAGGAATTGAATCTTTTCATAATCCTTAGTTAACCTCAACTAATGAACATACTACTCTCACAAATCCTGGGTAATTCTAAATTATTGATTAATCTTTCTTAAGTAACAACCAATTTAATTCATAATCTTTAAACAAGAACATTAAATCCTAACTCTCGTTATGAACTCAATCCCTTGAATCAAATTATAAATTTATTCACCCACACCCGATTTAAATCTAATTTACTTATGATATCTCTACCTATAAGCAATTTAAATCTATATTTATAGTTCCATTAAGATTTTGATCTCTCAACCTAAAACCCTAATTTTAATTATGCTAGTGGTGATCAAACATCAACATATAATAAGCACAATAAATATAGTTTTTAAGAACTAATAATTCATTAATTAAAGGAAAAAATAATTCATGTTAAATCATCAATCCCTAACCAACATGAATTTAGCCTAACATGTAAAAATATTCAATAAAATTATCAAAATAACTCATGAAAATTACAAGAATAAAAGGGAGAGAAGAAAAGAAAAAAATTAGAAATTATGCTCTTGAATCTTGACTCTTGATCTCTCTTGAGTTCTCCCAATTTTTCTTACACTTATTTAGTGTCAATTTCTCTTAAAATTATACTCTAAATGTTAGGTAATTCATTCCTTTAAAATTCCCTAGAGTCCTCCTTAAATAGGTAAGGTTTAAGTGCCTGAAATTTTCAAAACAAGAGGGCGTGCGACAACAGCGTTTTTGTTGTTGCCTCAGCCGAGTTTTGGCCAATTTTTTCTCCTCTGAGATGCTACTATAGCAGCTGACCATCAGCCCTTCTTTTACACTACAACCACATCCATGCATCTCTGGTGCGATAACAACTAACGATAAGCCCCAAATTCAAGCCAAACACCCTCTAATCACCCCAAAAGAGTCCCAATTCACCTTCAAAAATAAAGAAACAAAATAAACTAAATACTAACATTAAAAAATTAACTAAAGCATAAAAACTACCTAATTAATCAAATAAAATACCCTAATAAATAATAAAATTACACATAAACAAGAATGACTCACTGTTTACGTTATTATAACATCAAATTGCAAAAATAATTTTAATATGAAAAAACAACAGTGAATGCAATTCAATAATATCAAATAAACCAAAAAATATTCTAACGTCTAGTATGATTATTATACTCATTCCACAGTTGGTCTGTAATACTTTCTCGACCAATGCTCATTTGGTGTTGTTGAGATAGATATACTCTAATGTCATCACGAACTACACTAACACCAATTTCTTCATCTATAGTCAATCCTTCTCTTCCATAGAATGTAAATAGTTGATATGCTTTATCTTCCATCTTGATAAAATTATGTAAGGTACAACATGCAATAGGAATTAACTTTTGCTTTCATAAAGGATAGTGTACTCACCCCATCCATTTGTTTTAAGGGTCATGAGGGGACAAGATTAGTGTGATATCAGGGCACATAAGCTAATGGCAACCATCCACCAGTTGTTATTGATGTGGGAGGGTATGCCTGAATAGGCTTTGTAGATTGAAGTTGCCACCCAATTTTAATCGGGAGAAAGTAATTAAGAACTCACTTTTCTAACCAGAGATTTCGGTTCGAGGGGTTGGAGTTACTTATCATGTTTATGGCACATATTTCTTATTTATTCATTCATTCACTGTAGTTTTGGTTTTATGATGCAATTATCACATTCGATTGTTAGTCAATTTAAATTGAGAATTGAGATGCGGGATAATTGGATTTGGCGCATACATCACAGAATAAATAAATAAACAAACATTCATCAACCAAATAAATAATCATGTAAATAAGTAGCACATAGCACACAAGCATGCAAGAAATAATAAAACAAAATAAACACAAAAATAAAAAGAAACGGGGAAAGGGATTAAGGATTACAACCCTTGGAGAAAGCTTATTCTAATAAATACATCCAAAATAGAATATAAAAGGGGAATTGGAATTGAGGATTACATTGCCTTGGAAATTCCTTATTCTATTAATTACATAAAAAATGGAAAATAAGATTAAAAAAAAAACCTATTCTAATAATCCTGCAAATCAATGATTCGCCTCCACGCACATGCAAGCACACATTATATTTAGAGCAATATTGTATATCATTCATCCATAATTGACATAATATAGGTAATTAAACCAATAAGCAAACAAGGATGCTACCAAAAATGCAAGACGCAATATTTTAAAATTTGGGTATTTTGGTGCAAAGTTGTCATTTTTATTATAAAAATAGAGTTTTATGATAAGAAAATATAAGGATAATAAATTTACCAAAGAGGATGATAATAAAAAAAAAGCAATAAAAATAAAAATAAAGAGATGCATACAAAATAATAGAGATGACAAAAATATTATTTCCACCATAAAGGTGTGAACTTTAAGATGAAAACAATAAATCCACCAAAAAAAGATAACAAAAATAACAAAAACAATAAAAATGAT
>CATIWM010677032.1:0-10651 GCA_949671775.1 Mallotus repandus
AGTTTTCGGTTATTTTTATTATATATTTTAGCAATTAAAATAATTATTTGTAATTAATGCTATTTAATTGCAGAATTTGAAAGATTATATTTTAATAATGGAATTTAATTATAAATTAAGATTTTATTATTTATTTTGGAAATAAATGTCTTTTATGTTTTTATTATGTAAATAAATTGAATTGTGGTATTTAAATGAAATTTTATGATTTTTGGTGAATTATTGGAATTTATATTATTTTATTAATTGTGAATTGTGTTGGTTCTCGGTTGGGTAATAATTGTAATTCGGGGGCCCAACCCGAGAAAATGAATTGTGAATATATTTAGAAGTGTGTTTGCGTGCAAGAACGACTCTACTTTTAGTAGAGAGATGTCCATTTTGCAAAGAAGACTCTGCCGAATTTTTGGTAGATTTTTCGTAAAATATGACATCGGATTGATCCTAAGTTTTGAGTCTTAGTCGAGTCGGGTCCTAGATCGAGTCGTTCTTTAGAAATCTCTAAAGTATAAAATTAGGAATTTATTTCTAATTATATATTTATTATTATTTTCTTTTAGCTGCACCGTGAGCTAGGCCTTTAGGACCGGGCCAGCCGAACCAGAATAGAGGAGTGCACACCTATGAGTTATTATTATATGTATACATGGCATATAGAATTCATGATTTGACATCCATATTTCGAATAAATATGAATTTATTATTATTTATTATGATTTTATAGATGCATATATTTATATTTCATAAATATGATCATACATGCATATATATGTTTTCATATGAATATTTAAATGTAAATTCTAATTTCGTAATATGGATGCATATATTTATGATGAATTATTTATTTATTTTGAATCAAATATTTTTTGAGGATAATCGTAAAACGTGTTACCTAGGAGGCTACACTAAGACTGTATGTGCACCGGTATGTTAAAATGTTAGGGTTGATATTTGAATGATATTGTGGAATTTATTATTTGAAATATGGAATATCCGGATTATGGAGATTTTGTTGAAAGGCGTGACTGTTGTAGCTCGATGGACCTTTCAGGGTCTCGGGGCTAGTCCACCCATTATTGGATAAGAGAATGTTATTGGAATTAAGTGAGTCTGATGGCCAGTAAGGATTATGTGATTTGATGATGCGAACTTTTAGGGGTCCGCTCCAATCCTTCAATAAAATAAAATACAAAAAATATTTTTAAGCATTTGTGTGAGTTGTATGTATATTTATATAAATATAAATATGCGAATATTATTATTGATACTTGTGTATACGTACATTAGGTTACATGCATATGTATATATAATATGATTCACTCAGTGAGGTCTGACCCCCCTCAATTATTTTTTAGAATTTTTCTCGTCAGACCTCTACTAGTAGTACTCTTCGCCGGACTCTTTCTTCACCGGCCGATTTATGTAAATTTTGAACTGTCACTTTCCTTGTATTTTATTAGATGCTACAATAGTTGTACATTTTGTTGTAGTATTTGTTGTTGTTTTAGACTGAGATTCTGTATTTAAATAATTGTTTGAGAATATTTTATTATGATATGATATAGAATTTGCTTTATATTATTAAAGTTTTAATTCTTTGGTATTATTATATGTTTGTTTGATGTTAAATTGTGTTTAAGGCTTGCTACGGGTTCCAGATTCGTATGAATTTCTGTTTCCTAACGCCAGTAATGACTTCCGGATTTGGGTCGTGACAATAAAATCAAAGATATTTTTCACATTTTTTCCCTTTATAAATGCTCTTAATTCTCCATATTAAACTTTTCAAAAAAAAAATCTCCATATTAAATTTAGTGATAACTAAAATTTTTAAAAGAAAAATAAAAATAATAGTAAAGGTCAAAAAAAGAATAAGGGAGCCGATTGACTCCGCTCAATAAGTTTAAGGACCAAATTAACCTTTATTCCAAATGTGTCGATAGGCAAAAGTCCCTCACACATGTAGCATGAGAAACCCTAGAAACCTCTGCTTAATCCATAACCCTCTCTCCTTCTGAAAATACTTCAGCTTCTCGTCGTCGTGTTCGTCTTCTTCTTCTTCTTCAAACGCAACGACGGACGTCGCTAGATAACGTTCGATACAGCCGATACACCGGAGACCTCGCTGGTTCTCGCCTCTTTCTCGGTTGGTGATGGGCAAAACCGAATACGAAAAACCCTACCGCGAAAGGAATCATGAGAAGGGAGATGATAGGGTTTCGCGTAGGGAAAGAGACAGTGAAAAGTATTCTGAGAGAGAACGCGACAGGAGCCACGGAAAGGACAGGCACAGAGACAGAGACAGGGACAGAGACAGAGACAGAGATAGAGATAGAGATAGAGAGGTTGAGAAATTGACGGAGAAAAATGCGCATAGAGAAAGAGGTGAAAATGGAGCTGAGCGAAGGTCAGGAAGAGGAGGAGGAGATGCGTCTAATGGAAAATCTTCTAGAGACAAAAATGTGCGGTCCAAATCTCAGTCTCCATCTCCATCAGCATCAGATCACTATCACAGGAGCGCATATAGATCCCGGTCGCCTCGTCGAGATGCAGATAGGAGAGAACGTCACGAGGTGTCTGGTGATATTCACTACTTTTACTGACTTTGATATTGCCTTTACTTGTTTAGTGTGCTGAAAGAATTTGACTTTACTAACAAAATGCAAGCGAATTTCTTCGGGAGGTTATTAGAATTGCTGTAAATTGTGTATTAACAAACCTTTAAGGTTTCTTGATATAAATGGATTTTTTATGTCTAGGCGCTAAACCAGCAATTTGTATTTTTTTGAACGAAGTCTAATCAGAGAAATGATGAGCATTTATACCTTATAAGCATTAAACTATGCTAGACTTGTTTGAATAATCCTTTTATTTTTGTTGAATTGATGTTAAGTCTAAGTGTGCCTGACAAAATCTTAATCTTCTCAGGTGACAAATTCCACAGGAAATGAACAACGGTGAGCTTCTTCTTGAACTTTTTTTCCCTTGTTTGCAAGAGTTGGAATCTGTGCTTTGCCATCAAGTGGGCTGACATCTTTTAAGAAATAATGATGGTTACAACATGATTACTTTCACAGCTTTCTGTTGCTTATGAGGTTATGATTCCTCTGTTGATGAGAATCATCCATGCGTGATGAGAAATTTGAAGCAATGTGATTTCTCTTGCATGTTAAAGGCAATATTGTTGCAATCCATATAAAAAATAAGAGAGAAGAAAAAGGAAGAAAAAAGAAGTGATATTATTTGTCGGAGCATTTCTTGGTCTTTAACTTGATAAATGTGACAAAGGAGCACATATGATATGCATTACGCAACTGGATACTTTTCACTGTAATCAGTTTTCCGAGTGATTTTGTTTTTTTTAGTGTTGGCTTTGTTTGTATTGAAGTGAAAGAAGGAATTACACATATTATTGCATGTGATGATCTTCCTTTTGTTTCATTTGGTGTTCTTTTTTGGTGTTGTATTGTTGATGCTTTAGCAAACCTTGACGTTGCTTGCTTGTTTGGGCAGGGATGAGGATGATGATTCTGTAGCTAAGATGAAAGCTGCTGAGGCAGCCTTGGAAGCACAGCAAAAGGTGAGAACAACTTGTGAGGTTGCTTTACTTCTTTTTGCCAAATGTTGAGCACTAAGGTGGTGCACATTATTTTTTTGGCTAGTGAAAAAGTTAGGTCTTGCATGTAGTTATCGTTGCCTTAATTGTGATCATAAATTGGCAACTGCAGCAACAACCTTCTTTCGAGCTATCTGGAAAACTTGCTGCAGAAACCAATAGAGTTAAAGGTATGCGACCGCAACTCTCCTTCTGGTTTCAATATAAGGAATTGGCATGTGTTTTTATGTACATGGTTTTGCTGTTGAATCACTTTCTCTTTCTCATATATTAATACATCTGCATTCATAAGCATGGCTTTATGATTAGGGAAACTATGATTAGAAATTTGGTATGATCATGCTTTGATTTTCTTCTTGAAAGCAAAAGTTGCATGACTCATAAATTTCAGTTTGGAATATATCAGTGAGTTGAAATGCAGAGATGTTTCAAAACTTAGAATGCACTACTGCTGAGTGGTCTATGTTGAAATGCATTTACTGGGGGCCCAGTTCTGAAGATGACTGAAACATGGGTTTTAAACTTTTAATAACATAATCCTCAGTTTTCCCTTTAACTTTTTTCTTTTTTGAATGTGATGGTTTCGTTCTCTTTCCTATTATAGTCTTCTTTATTGGTGCAACTTGATCTGCTGTAGTTTAGTTGCTCACGGATGTTAATAAAATGCATAATGCATATTTATAAGCCTTTTTGATTGACAGTGAACTTTATTGTGCTAAAAATTTTCTGAACTAGTGCAGATTCTATTTTCTAGATTTTGACTTAAGATTGAAGGAATTCCACAAATTTTTCTGTAATATTAGTATTCATTTTTCTATCTCTTTTTTATGCTTATTGGGTTTATTATTTACCAGGTGTTACACTCCTTTTTAATGAGCCTCCCGATGCTCGCAAACCTGATATAAGATGGCGATTGTATGTTTTTAAGGCTGGTGAGGTGTTGAATGGTAGGTTCTGGATGAACTTCTTTATTTGTTGTATATATTTGTCTGCTGTACTATCAAATCTTGCTGCAAAAAACATCTCAATTTTCTCTCAGGCCCTGGAAATATATTATTTTGTCAACTAAAGTACCTATTAAGTTATGCAGTTACTTAGAGTATATCAATTATGTGAAACATGGTGATGGTCATCCTGCTCTGGGATGAAGTTAAAAAGGAGAAAAGATGTGCTGACAATTTGATTCTTCATCACCATAATAAATAGAAGGAAAACAATAGCTTTTGTTTTGGTATTCATTGCAGAATGTTAATTGTTTGAAGCAAAGCATTACACATACATATCATAGTTCATTTTAATTACCTTAAACCCATATTTCTTCTGTTTTGGGGAGCTGTTTTGCCACTCTATGGTGGTCTGTCCAACATTTCTCTGTCATCATAATGGTCAATCCATATATTGATAGAAATGCTAGAGGACTCTTAACTTTTTTTTTCCTTTCCATCTCTTTCCATGGCTTATATTGGTGTTGATAATGTGTATGATGGCAAACAGAGCCCCTATACATACATCGTCAGAGTTGTTACCTTTTTGGGAGAGAAAGAAGGGTTGCAGATATTCCTACAGACCACCCATCTTGTAGCAAGCAACATGCTGTCATCCAATTCAGGTAGCTCTATTATTAGCAGTTTTACTTTCTTTTGCTGACACTGAGACATTTTTCTGATTTCTGATTTCTGGTTTCTGCTTTATTAGGCGAGTGGAGAAAGAGCAGCCTGATGGTACCTTATCTATGCAAACGAGGTAAGAATTCAGTTGATTTATTGTCACCAGAACTAGTCAACATTAAATAGGAGCTCATATTTCTGATATCTATCTAATCCTTTGGTTTCTATATGCCATTTAGGCCTTATGTAATGGATCTTGGAAGCACAAACAAAACTTACATCAACGTACGTATTTTATCTTCATATATAGTTGCACTATATTCATTGATTCTTGTTAATTATTTATTTATGCTGCTTTTTTGGCAGTTGCCATATGTAACCTTTTTTCTGCATTTTCAGGATAATCCAATTGAACCTCAACGTTATTATGAGCTTTTTGAAAAAGACACGATTAAATTTGGCAATAGTAGGTAGGCAGCTTATTGATGTTTCTCTATAGTGTTTTGTTTGCATGGATCATCAGATTAACTTTTCTTACTTCTCCACTCTCATTATGCTAAGCAGTTCTATTGCCCTTTCTGCACATATAATGTACCTTTTATCCTCTCATATCATGTCTTTTCGGGTGTTTAGCACTGGCTTAATGGTTTTTGTAGCTTTAGTGATTAGCAGTTCCTAGTGCATGGCTAGAATTGCATTTTGATTTTAGAAGTGCTATATGTAATTATATTGTTTTTAGCAGTTGTTACACTTATCATTCATATAGGCTGTAGTAGACCCCAACTTTTGGGATCAAGGTTAGGCTTAATTGAGTTGAGTTATGATTGTATTTGGGGGTGGGTGAGGGGACATTGGAGTTGGCAACTGCCATGAGAACTTTTTTATGGATTTTAAAGTTACAGATGCTATTGGGGCAAGTTGAAATTAAATGAATTTGTGAATTGTTGAGCAGATTCTACATCATGAAAGTTATGATAAACAAGATAAAATTAAATTGTTCCTTGTGGGCTTTGGCTCACAAAGGTTTGTGTTTTTCCACCAATGGAGGCATGAAGGGGTTAGGATATTTCAATTTCTGCTTTTGGAAATTTATGAATCCTTATGTTCATGGCATCTGTGACCTTTCTTTGAATGCATCAATGCCAAACGTTCCTTGTATCTTGTTGTTTCTCCCCTTTGGGGAAAAACAAATTGAAGAATCCTCTAAAGTCATAATTGTTGTTTGCTTTTGGATGGGATTATATCAATGCAATGAAGGTGAAAATTTTCTCTAAAATTTTAGAAGTAAAATTTATTGATAGTTCCCAAAATAAAGGTGGGGTGCTTTTTTATCCCTCTAGAAGTGATTTTTCTAGAAATATCATTCTATAGCTGCATATGGAATGCACACAAAAAAGAAGGTTCAACATGGTTTGAACCTTTTTGGTGGGAAGGTAGATATTAGGTTTTTCCCATTACTTGTGGAACTACTTTATTGATAGCAAAATGTATGGAACTCAATATCTCCCTCCCCCCCCCCCCTCTCTTTTCCATCTCTCATTTCTGATTTCAGATAAATTATCATCATCAACCTCTCCCTCCAGCACCCATCCTATTTTTCTAACCTACTAAGTTTAATACCATCTTGCTGATTCACATGATGGTTGTATCATGCAAGATTGAAACCGCGGTAGTTGATGCCGTATGTGCATAGGCTATATAGTTGTTTTATTTGTGTTGTTTCTAATTATCATTTTTGTTTTCTGAAGTAGTTAACATATGGATTTATGCAGCCGAGAATATGTACTATTGCACGAGAATTCTGCAGCCTGAGGAGCATTTGTTCACATCTTCACCTTGGTGGATTTTCAGGAACTTTTTGATTGTATACAATGTTAATCTTTCTGATGATTAATACGCCTTGCCCTATGATGTTCATTTTGCCTTAATGGGATTGAAGAAATATTGTATCAAATTCAATTACCATTATTTTTTCGAGTTTCCTAGTGCTGCTGCTGTTTTCAATTGATATGTTTGTGGAACACTTGCCTATAGCAGCAATATAAAATCAATAGGGACGTTGTCTGAAGCGGAAGGGCTAAAGATTTTCTAAATTTGATGGCGGCTAGCAAAGATTAATTGAAAAATATTTATCGAAGTACCTTTGAGATGAAGTAACCATTAAACTATGGCTTGGAGGAATAGAAATCTAAACAGTCTCTTTCCATTAGGTTTTGCACTTGCTGCCCTTAATTGGCAATAACAATATGCATGGATACATGGAAAATTAATGAGATAGGTTGTGATTTGTGAAGGCAATTTGAATTAAATTTTCGTCGTATCAATGTTAACAGCAATTGTTTATGGAATCCGCTCAATTCTAAATCGACAGGACGGTTGGAAAAAGTAACTTTAGATTTAGGGCATATTTGTTTGAAAAATATTTTCTTTTTCTTTTAGTTTAAATTCATAAATAAATTTATATTAATATAGTTGAAGTTTATGTTTCTTAATAGATATAATCCATACACGGTCCTTCAACTTGTCTGTTTTTGCTGAACTTGTCTGTTTTTACTATTTAGCCACATGTACTTATATTTTTGCATTTTAACACCTTAACTTACTAAAAGCATAACTTTTAAACTATTCCATGCATAGGTGGCACAGAATGTGAATTCAAAGACTAAAGATCGCGTTACTACAGTGAAGTTCATCTGAGAATTCAACTTCTTAAAAAAACCCAGTAAGATCATTACTTAAAACAGGTACACCACAATCGTCGACGTGAACACAGGATTTCCGACAACGTTTGGCGAAGAAGGGATGTAACAATTACCATAAATAGGTACAAGAACGGGAGCTTTATCAAAGAAGCTGTTGGCCATGGCGATGGCCAGCGTTTGTTTGGCGTCATCATGATGAGGTCTGTGGCCCCAAGAATCGACCCAGAAATTGTTATGGGTTATATTCTTGGAAAGAATATTATCTGGCATCTAATCATTGAAGATTAGAGTGGACATTCAGCGTACTTTCTTATCTCGGCTTCGGAGGAGAAGGAGAGAGATGCCGTCATAGATGAATGCTGATTAAATTAGGTTCAGTCCAATCAACAATGGAAGCTACAAGTAAGCGCATAATTACACTACACTGCTCTGCACACCACCTTAAGTTAATTAACCATAAAGTTCATCATCCTAGTCGCCCATGACGCATTCATTCATTCTGTTTTCTATTTTTTTTATTCATCATTTTGTTGTTCGATCCTTGAATTCTGTGAAGTCTTGATCAATCTTTGAGCATTATCATGATCCTTTTTTCTCATCTCTGTGGCATGTGGATTCAAAGTTATTAGCAGCATGATTTATTCGAAGGCAAGGAGACTCATGGACTTGTTTTCTCCTGCATTGAGGAAACTGTGGAAAGATTGGGAACTGTGTGTTTTGGTTTTTGTTAGCCTTGTGTTACAGATAATGCTTACCTGTTTGGGGAATCGCAGGAAGTTCACTAGCTCAGTATGGCTCAGAATTTTCTTGTGGTGTGCCTATTTGATGGCATATTGGGTAGCAGCAGTTGCTCTTGGTTTCCTCTCCAACGATCTTGGCGATGTCATTAAAGACCATAATGGTGCTATTGATGTTGGAATTGAGCTTACTGGATTCTGGGTACCATTTCTTCTGCACTTGGGTGGTCCTGACACCATCACTGCTTATGCCATGGAAGATAATGAGCTTTGGTTAAGACACCTTCTTGGATTGGGAGTTCAAACTGCTCTAGCTCTTTACACCCCCCTGCCATTGGCTGCTTTACAAGTCTCTGTGAGTCGACTTTCCTCAGATGAAATAGCAACCAGTTTGGCAGCAGTAGATGCTGCAAAATCCCCATGCACATAATGATTTATGTAAGCGTAAGGCTTAAAATAAGTCCCCACATACACAATATAATCTGTTGAATTTCGCTCAAGCACTCCAAAGCCTGAATTAACAATATCTCCCTCCCACCCCAAGCATTTTGAGCCACAAGAAGACTTAGTACTGTGGTTTTCAGCAATAATCTCCATGGCCTCTCTGTCTTTGCATGCTGAAGTCTTGGAATATCTGGGATGGACTCTTTTTGGTCCTTTTTCAGGAAGACAAGTAGCAACTGCGTCAGGATCTATGCCAACTTCTGATTCTTCCCGCGCATCAATTTTTGCTCTTATCTCTGAACAATCAAAGATATCATCGCATAAAATTTGCAGAATCATCAACTTCCTTCTTGTTGGTAATGAATAGTACTCTTTATTATGTCTATCCTAATTTGGTCCTCGTGAATATCCCATTGCTATAAAATATTGGGCCAAATAAATAAGCCAGGTAAGTGAATCAAGCAAGCTCCAATCAAGGCACCTGCACATATCCTAAGTCATCTGCGTTTGGTTGGCTAAGCTTCAAAATAGCAACAGCACCAGTGGTGCGACAAAATCGTCTCAATTCAAACTTTGAGCTAATTCTCATGCAAACCTCCTCCCACGATCTTTGAGACCTGAACATTATCCACATTAAAGTTTGCTGGGTTCTTGGGACATACTTGAATGCATGCATCGGCTATAAGATAACATAAAATGTCTTCTTGTCCAAATTGGTTATGCTAGCAACAGCAGCCTTCATCGAGACCGCAGAGTTGCTTGCAGGCATCGATGTTTTTGAGAACGGCTTCATTGAGATCAGAGAGATGTTTGTGGCCTTCTTTTAGCATCGCTTGTATTCCTTATGGTTGCATTGAGAAACCCATTTTCTTCTTCTTCTTCTTCTTTCTGCGACAGAGTAAAGCATGCAAAAGAAAAAAAAAAAAACTTGTTTTGGTGATGTCATACGTTTCATGCTTACGTGAAACCCTGTCAGACCAGTGTAAAACACGCGGTCCTTCAATTTGTTATTTGGACGGAGAGTGGTTTAAAAGTTATACTTTTGGTAAGTTGAAGTGTTTAAATGGTAAAAATATAAATACAGGTGGTTAAACGGTAAAAAATATCAAATTTAGGGAGCTGCGTATATATTGTGCCTTCTTAATATATTATTCAACTAGTATAAAATAATTAATATTATTTTTATAAAATTGAAGGAAGGTACTAAAAAATTAGCACATTAATTATATTTATTTTTAAAAAATAACTTACGAATTAAGGGTGTATTTTGTGGTTGCTTTATTGAAAATAAAGTGAAATTCACTTTCCCAATAATGAAAGTTAGATGATAACGTAACACCTTATACACTTAGTATTAATACACATCGTGACGTCTCATATTATTATTAAGCATCATTTAGTCATATGTGATTATTATACACACATTTATAATTATCCGTGCACACATACAAACATTTACATTAACTAATGGGCATATGTATGCTACAAGGAGAGAGAGAGTCTGGATTCGGCCGACAACCTATGCTCCATGCTTTAACTACCATG
>CATIWM010677101.1:0-35442 GCA_949671775.1 Mallotus repandus
ATTCTAAATGAAGATGAGACTAAAAGAAGTTGGTATTCCGTACCCAGAACTCCTGGTTGTGATGCTAGCTTGTATTAGTGAATCGAGTTACCACCACTTTCGATTTGTCCCAGTTATTACCCTGGGTGGCAACTCCTCATCTCCACGCCATGTCTTTGTGACAGTGGTTAGTGTGTTCCCTAGAGCCTTGAGCTCAAACAGTGTCGCAGTTGCAATAAACTTGGACACATGCTAAACCCCGCCGTCTACAGTTGCCCTCTTCTAATGGTGACTTATCTATGAAAAGTTGTTATAGGTTGATTCAAGATGATTTGAACAGTAGAGATTGAGTGATTTGATTAAAGCTCTGGATGCTTTCTATTCCTGGCAAAGTAAAGCATTTCATATGGCGTTGTGCATCTGTTGTGCTTCCTACACGTGCTGCTCTTCTATCAAGACATATTCTTCTTGAGGCTTGTTGTCCTATTTGTTTGTCTGGTATAGAGTCCACTGCTCCCATTTTATATCATTGTCCCTTAGCTAAACAGCCTTGGTCTCATTGTGGATTCGGAGTCATTCCATTGGGTGATTATTCTGTTGTGCATTGGTTATTTGTAATGTTCACTTCACTTTCTATGGAGCATATTAAGATTTTTGTTTATATTTGTTGGGTGTTATGGTCAAATTGGAATTCCGTTGTTTGACATAATACTAGTTGTTCAGTTTCTGTAATTTTGAATTCTGCTGGTTGGTTGTTGTACCGATAGAGTGCTGTCCATGGGACTTTAGGTGCCTCTTTGCAAAAAGCTCCTTTACAGTGTGCAGGTGATGTTGCTTGGACACAACCCCTTTCTGACTGGTTTAAACTGAACGTTGATGCAACTATGTTTTCTAATATTGGTTGCATTGGTAGTGGTTTTATTCTGCAAAATCATATGGGCATGTTTATTGCAGTAGGTTCATCTAGTATATCAGGTTCATACTCTCCCAAAGAAGCTGAAGCTATTAGTGTTCGAGAGGCTCTCCAATGGTTAAAGAAATTTGATGTCCACTTTGTAGTTGTCGAGTTGGATGCATTATTAGTTGTGTCTAGTTTAAATTCTCAACTGGGCACCTCTAGTTATGACTTGCTCATTTCAGATTGTTTAGTTTTGTCTCATTGTTTTTCAAAAGTTCAATTTCGTTATGTCAAAAGATCAGCTAATGAGCTTGCACATCTGTTGGTGCAAATGGCTCGTTCCTATGCTGGTTTCTAGGAGTGGTTACAACCTCCTGTAGATTTATTACCTATTTTGGCTAGAGATAGTCTTCTTTATTAATGATATTCGTTTGTTTACTTTCAAAAAAAAAAAGATTCAAAATTAATATAAATCTAATAATTAAATAATCAAATTAAAATGGTAAATAAAATTAAAATGATAAATATGCACACTTAAATTTTAAAAGAAATCAGAATCAAATATACTTCAAAATAAAGGAATAAGCCCATGCAAATAAACTGAATCAAACCGAATTGAACTGAACCAAACCGAACTAAACTGACTGAATGATCTAGTTTTTATAAAAATTATTTTTTATAAAAAAATATAAAATATATAGAATTTCGGTCAAATCGGTTAATCGATTTTGTGAGTACATGAATCGAAAATGCTAGCCAATCGAACCGAACCTATATATAACCGAATTGAACCGATCAGTTCAGTTAATTGGTTTTGACTGATTTATGCTCACCCCTACTCACAAAATCTGTCCACATGTTGTTCAATTGCAAATAAATTCACATATATTCATGTGATTGAAAACTAACAATTACATTAAAAATCCACTAAATCATAACTAAGATTCAGGAGAATATACTAATAATAAACCTAAAATAAACAAATAAAATCAAGAATATATCCAAATTATTAAGTTTAAATGAGAAATAAAGACTAGTAATTGTATTCTTACTGCTTAAAATCGATTTGAAACTCCTAACTATGGTCCTCAGAAATGGATTTTTGATAAAAATGGTTTGAATGCAAGAGGCATATTGGTGCTAAAAATCACAACATTTTCGACTTGTAGCAATTATATATCGAATTTTAAAAGTTGGCATAACTAACCCTATTTGACATTTCAGTTGTAATTATAGCACAATTCAACTTAGGTCAAAATTGAAGCTGATGTGAACTATATCACGTCCTCCTAAGTGGGACCCATTGCAAACTCATCTTACCCTAGCTAACTAATCAAAACAGTGTGTTTTAATTTCACCACTCCTATTACTGGCTTTGTAACCCTAAATCACACCATTGTCCCAATTCTCTGATTCACAAATCATGACCCTCCTTTTAACTCTAAATCAGGTAAATGAGCAAAAGACGAAGAAGTTGGTTCGTTTGGGTGTGGAGCAGAGGACTGGAGTTTATGGCGTTCTAGTGTTAAGGTGCAGATGGTGGTGCGAGGATGAGGATGGGCCTGCGGAGTCGACATGGGCTAGTCTAGAGAGTCACCGATGGGAAGGGCAAAATGGAACGATGACGAGGTTGCATCAGGCTGGTGTGGTGACGAGGTCGTGGCAGGTTGAGACGCTGTTAAGACATCGGGTGGAGACGGAGATTAAGTTGGAGTAGGATGTGAGGCTTCCTCGGTTTGAGAAGGGATGGGGATAGTAGGGACAACGGTAGTGGGACGGGAAAGATCATTGGTGTTGGCTGCTGAGTGGTTAATATGTGTAAGGGGTATAGGTGTAGTAAGCAGTAGTGCTGTTGGGTGGGTAGGAATTCGGCTTGGGACGGATGTGGGGTTAATTGGTGAGCCAAGTGGGATAGGGGCTGAGTTGGTGTCGGTGAATAAGAGGGCTAAAGATGGCGTGGGATATGGGTTTCAAGCAAATTTTGGTGGAAAGTGACAATGAATGTGCAGTGAACATGCCTACTAAGGAGCCTTTTAGTACTAATTGTCGTGTTCATCTCCTTAAAAGTATTAGGAATTTGTTTAAGTTGCAATGGATTGTGTAGATCGAGCATGTGTTCAGAGAGGCAAATTTTGTTGCTGATAGACTTGTAGCGATGGTAAGGCAATTTCAGTTAGGGTGCCATGTTTTTTAGCAACCGCCTAAGGAAATTATGTAGTGGATTTTGCATGACAGTAGTGGAGTGTGTTATAGTAGGGTGTTCCCATCTAGTTTCTTGGTTTGTTTCAGGCTTTTACCTCCCTTTTAAGTGAAAAAAAATGCACTGTTCTGATGAGTAGCTAGGTAAGATGAGTTGGCGATGGTTCCTACTTAGGATGAGGTGATATGATCCATGTCAGCTTCAATTTTAACCAAATTTGAATTGTGCTGTAATTGCAACTAAAATGTCAAATTGGGTTAGTTATGCTAACTTTTAAAATTCGGTATAAATTACAACAAGTTGAAAACGTTATGATTTTTGGCACCAATATGCCAATGCAAGAATCTCCTTCTACCTCAAGAAAAATGGACTTCTAAGCCTTCAAGCTCCCTCTTTCCATGTCTCTTCTTTTGCTCTTTGTGTATCTTTTTTTTTTTTTCAGATCCCCCCAACTAAGCTCTCCTCCTTTCCCTGTATCCCTATTTTTTTTATTCTTCCAAAACTGAGAGGAAAAAACCTCTCTAAAACCAAACCATCCCCTCCTCCTCTTTTATTTACACATACCTCTCTCACATGTCCCATCCCCACCTTTTTTTTGGATTTCACCTCAAAAGTCCAACCTCTCACCCACCTCCATTAATGCATATCCACTCCAACTTATCTATATTGTCTTATTATCTTTTATATATTTTTTTTCTTTTTTTTAAACATAGAGTCAAAATTTTATTGGACTTAGTGTCCATTCTTAAAAGTTTCAGGTTGTTTTTTGTATTCAACACTTATTTAATTTCATCATCGGGCTTCGTTGCGGATCAAATAAACCGAGTGTCTACACATTCCTTTAACAAGAATAATTTTTGTGAATTAATCTTAGTGGATGTTGGTTGTAAATCAACTAATTCTCCCCTAGACAGTTTATATGCAAATAAAAAAATATATTTCATTATTTTTTTTTTCATTTTCAAAAAATTCAAAGGATTCGCAAATTAAGCTCTTGGTCTGGAATGTGTAACATGGGCTCAACCACAAGGCCTAGCTGGGCCCAATTTTCCTGTTTTCCAGTCCAATAATCCACACTCACAGTCTCGGTTTCAGCATGAGCACGCTGCTGCAGGCAACCAAACCGAACCAGCTGCTTTAGTTTTCCCTCTCAATTGCACTCTCATGGCTCCCGCGAGAATCCTTCTATGCGGCGACGTTTTGGGCCGTCTCAACCAGCTCTTCAAGCGCGTTCAATCGGTTTCCTTCTCTACTTATCTTCTCTTGCATTTTGCTCCTAAACGTCATTAGCTCGCCACTAATTTTTTTTAAAAAATTGCAATTACAGGTTAACAAGTCGGCCGGACCATTCGATGTGCTCTTTTGCGTCGGACAGTTCTTCCCGGCTTCGCCGGAGCAGCTGGAGGAGTTCATGGATTACATCGAAGGACGCTTTCAAATTCCCCTTCCTACCTACTTTATCGGCGACTACGGTGTCGCTGCACCTAAAGTACTGTCCGTCGCTTCCAAGAATTATGCGAGCTTAGGGTTTAAAATGGACGGTTTTAAAATATCTGAGAATTTATTTTGGTTGAAAGGCAGCGGCAAGTTTACACTTCAAGGTAGTATTGTCTGCGTTTGGGAATGTTTTTGAATAGGAGGATTAGGTTTAAGTTAGGGTTTACTTAAATGTTAATTAGAATTGTATTATTGTTTCTATTATATGTCTATGTACATTTTACTTGCTACACTGTGGTATTTATTTCTGTTGTTTGTTGACAATTTACGCCATTGTTGTTTTAGGTCTATTTGTTGCATAATTATGGGATAATAGTTCTTAATTAGGGTTGACTAATTTGTTAATTGATTGGTATATTATTGTTGCTTGTACTTTTTATCATATGATTATGTATATTTTTTAGTTAATGCATTGCTTTCTGCATAAGTATGACTATCATAGCATTTGCAGTAACTTTGTGTTATTTCTGTTATTTACTGGCGCTGCTAATTTTGGTGCCACGGGTATATTAGGTTTGTCTGTTGCATACTTATCTGGAAGGAAGTTGATGGACGGTCAACAGTTTGGAACTTATAGTGAAGATGATGTTGATGTGTTGAGAGCATTGGCTGAGGAACCTGGAATTGTTGACCTGTTTCTAACATATCCTTGTTTTGTTATCGATGAATTTCTCTTTTTCATCATCAACTTGCTTCCTTCTGTTACGGTGCATGCGTGTGCATGTGTGTTTTTTTAAAAAAAAGTTTAGTTCCTTAATAAGCTAACACAAATGAGTGGCCAAGTGGGGTCACAAATAGAGCTTCTACATCTGATGTTCCCATGGGAATATCAGATTCAGCAGGTAGTGATTCTACTGTAGCTGAGTTAGTTGCAGAGATCAAACCACGGTAACTCATTTTTTAAGGCTGTTTTCATTGTGGTTCTAATAGAATTATGTATTCTCTAATTAAAGTTTGTCCTCCTCGATAGCTATCACATTGCGGGTACCAAGGGTGTATTTTATGCTCGTGAACCCTACTCTAACACTGATGCTGTGCATGTTACCCGCTTCTTGGGTCTTGCTTCAGTTGGGAATAAGGACAAACAGGTGTGCTTTTTGTTCTCACCAAGCATTCCATTAAGTTATATGTCATGCATATTGTGCTTTTAATAGCCTATGTGTACATAAAGTTGTAACAAGATAGCAAGAGGCTGGTAGTGGTAATGACCAATGAATGCTCAAATCTATGCTACTCACTTTTCACTAATACGATCACTGTCTTGCAATATTTACTTACACCTATTGAGTTTAGATTTTATCTTGTTAGCATTCCATGACCCTTGGTACCTGCACTTGTTCCTCAGAAATTTATCCATGCAATTTCTCCTACTCCAGGATCTACAATGACATCTGCTGAGATTAGCACAAAGCCCTCTAACACTACGTTATCCCCTTACACATTCATAGAGCAAACAGCTCCTTCTAAAGAAACAACCAAGAGGTCTAGTGACAGTATGCCTGATTCACAATATTGGAGATACGATGTCTCCCAGAAACGTCATAAGACTGGAGCTGATGGTGATAAGCTGTGTTTTAAATTCATATTTTCTGGTTCTTGTCCACGAGGGGATAAATGCCATTTTCAGCATGACATGGATGCAAGGGAACAATATTCTAGGGGTGTTTGTATAGATTTTCTTATTAAAGGAAAGTGCGAAAGAGGTCCAGACTGCAACTTTAAGCACAATTTACTGAGTGAAGGTGAGAGCTACTCTCGCAAGAGACGTGGCTCTGAAAATGCTAATGCCAACAGGTCAGTATTTTACTGTTTGAGTGATTGATAGCTCCATCTCAATTTAACTTTGGGTTTAAGGCATTTATTTTTTTTAATATTTGTGTGTGTGTGTGTGTGTATATATTCATTGCCAATGTTATTTTCTTGCTCAGATTATTATTTGTATTCCTTCTGAATTATTTGGTTTTATTGTATAAACAGCTATTTGGAAGCAATGAATCTTATAATTGTGTTGCAGATCAACGGAGTGCTGGTTTTGTTTATCAAGCCCCAATGTGGAATCACATCTAATCATAAACTTAGGCGAAAATTACTACTGTGCCCTGGCCAAAGGTCCCCTTGTCCAAGACCATGTACTATTAATACCCATTGAGCATTGTCCTAATACCCTTTCACTCCCCCAAGAATGTGAATCTGAACTCGTCAAATTCAGAAACAGTCTCCAATTATATTATAAGAAACTTGGGAAGGAGGCTATCTTATTTGAGTGGGCTTCCAAGCGTGGTACTCATGCGAATCTTCAGGTAAATGAAGCTGCTTTTCTAAATGTTGTTGAATCGCTTTCAAGGACCCTAATTTAACTGTTTTTTCTTTTATGAGCTCGTACTTTTATTGTAATAATTTTTTATTAACTACTACTTACTGATTAGCTTATTCTATCATTGTATTTCTTTATCATAGGCTGTTCCTGTTCCATCATCCAGAGCAGCTGCTGTTCAAGATATATTTAATATGGCTGCTGAAAAGCTGGGGTTTAAATTTGCAACTATGAAGTGTAAGTTGTCCCATTTTAGGCTGTTACACATAATTATTCTGCTCAACATTCATTTATATCAATATTGATTTATTTCACTTATGCCAAACTATGTAACTTCTTGAAAAGGCTTCTGCTTGATTTCATGTCCTGATATTTATCTTCTAAACCGTCAGCATATTACGTCTGCCAAAGTGTTTATTTATATTATCTCAGCTGTAGATGGCTTCTTTAATTGTAACTTTTAGCAACACAGTACTCCTAAGTTTCTAACATCTTTATATTGTTCTCTCTCTTGCAGTCAATGGTAATTCAGATGGGAGAAAATGGTTGAAGACACAATTTGACAGGAACTATAGTCTCTTCTATGCAGAACTTCCAGATGGTACGGTGCTATCACATATGGTTGAGGAGAATGAGAGATTTCCAGCACAATTCGGACGTGAAGTAAGACGCTAACTTGCTAAATTGAACTGCTATATGTGAGATTCTACTAATTTTTGTGATGGATGTTGGTTGGAACAATAGAGGTTTACTGAAACATGGGCAACAACTTTTTGGTATTTGGTAATCATTTCATATATTGTTCTCTCACGGTGTTCTATGGTTTTTCATTCAAAACCTTATTCATTAGCTATTGATGTGTGTTTAGATTTTAAATTAACTAGGGCTTTTAATGCTGAGGCTAACGATAATGATACAACTGGGTGATTTTACAGAGCTAATCTAAAAAAGGTCATATTGACCTTACATAATTTAGTTCTTGTGTCATAAAACCAAAGCAAAATATACTTCAGACCCACTACTGTAATGAATCATTCACAAGAAAGAAAGAGATGTAAGTAGTGCATCAAGTCCTATTTGTGATATGTCCTGTGATAAAACCAAAGCAAAACAGACTTCAGACTACTGCAGTAATGAAAGAAAGAGATGCAAGTATGCATTAAATCCTTTTTTGTGATATGTTCTCAAACTATGTCTCTGCATGTTTATTATTATGAATGGTTCACATTACCTTGTGAAGTTCTTCTGCCATTAGAATGACTGCTTGTATTAATGCAGCTTTCATTTAGAAGTTTTCTTTTTACCTGTTGCTGCAGGGGGGTGTTGGGTGGATTGTAATGACTGCTCATGTAATATGTACATAAATTATAAAATGTACATGTACTTTTATATGCATGCTTAATGTTTGTGATGGTAAACTGCTGTAATCAGTTGTTGAGTTGATGTGACAAGGCACGAACAAAAAAATATTTCATGCTTGATGTGAAATTTTTTGAAGTTTATTGGAAGTCCCTTTAATTGACGAATATCTTTTATTTGCATGCTAAAAACTAACTGCAGAATTCATGAAATTGTTATATTAAGGGTGGGATAAAACTGTTTGCAGGTTCTAGCAGGATTGCTGAACATGCCTGAGAGAGCTGATTGGAGGACTTGTGCACTCAGCAAAGGAGAGGAAACAAAAATGGTAGATGAGTTGAAAAAACAATTTGAAGAATCAGATCCAAACTAATGACCAAAGCAAATAGAATGCTAGAACCAGCAGCCTTTTGCTTGATACCAAGTACTATTAAGTTCTTCATTCATGATGTAACTCCTTCAGGTAATTTTACCTTTTCAATTCTGGATTTCCGGAGGTTTAGCTTCATATTTGATATGAATGATGGATATGTTGTTGGAGCAGTGCAGGGAGCGCTTCTTTATCTTCTAGCATATGAATATCTGGATTATATGACTACCCAGATTGCCTTTGCTCTGTCCCTTCTGTATACTACTGCCTCACCTTTTTATTTCTTTTCTTGAATTGGTAGAATTTAACAATGAAATGTTACGGATTTAACCTCCTGTTGTTTGCCATTTACTACAATCCAAGCTATGGATGAGACCTGTCCAGACGCAAGGAGTGCTTGTTTACCCCGTTTTGTGCCTGTTAATGTTCTGCATTTTTCATCCATGTACCACACATATGGCTTGGTAGTTGCCCATTTTTAATGAAAGTTGAGGGACTTGAGTTCCAAATGAGATTGTAATTTTGTATGCAGTGGAGCACAATTTTTGTATTCATCCAACCATTTGTGACCATGGGTTTCGGGAGCTTCTCCTTTGTTTCTTTAGTGGATTTAGGGTTGTTCCATTTTGCTTATGCTGCAACTGATATCTGGGAGTAGAAGCATTTTAACTCGGTCTGTATTGCCTGTCTTCTACATGCATAACTAATACTATGATAATTTATTTATTTATTCACAGTGATGGGCTTCAAAGAAGCAGACAGCTTTGCTTCTCCTGCTCAGCCCAATCATGATAACTTGTGTTTAGTTAATTGTTTTATTCTTTTACACAGTGAAATTCAGACAGATATTTAGCAGCTAAACAATATACACTGTTCTTGCACACAATTTGAACCTACTTTATTATCATCATGTGCACTGAAATTTGTGTTTTACTTTTGGATGGCATTTCTTTATGTGATTGGAAGATCTTAGTATGGATATGCAAATACGGCAACGATACTTATTCTTTTTTTTTTTTTTGGCAACGATACTTATTCTATGATGGCAGGTTATGTATATTTTGATTGATTGTGGGCCACTGCACATCACATCTGTATTAGTTGCACATCTACCTATGACTCTTAATAACATGGAATAATGACTCCGTAAGTCTTAAAAGTTAGGCTATTTTTTCAATAAAGTCCTATAAGTTTCAATTATTTTAATTGAGTTTATTAATTTTTTAAAACTTGCATTGTTACCTAAGCTGTTAACAGTCACAGACTTTGATGACGTGTCAATAACTCTCATTTTGCTTTCAAAATGACTGATGATGTGTCAGTAACTCTCACTTTGCCTTCAACTTAACTCATCCCCAAGCTTAAACGTTCCCTTTCCGTTACTTTTCTTCACTTCCTTTCTCTCGCAGGAAACATCACTTGGCCTAATAATCATCATCGACCTTTTATTCTCTGTGCTCCGAACGATGGTGTTTCAGTCATTGTCACAGAGTCTAATGCAGACTTTATCCATCTTTTTGGTAACCAAATGCACGAAATCATGTAGTCTTTGATGGAAAAAGTGTGATCATGTTCAATAAAGCTTTTTCCAAATACATATTATCTTCAAGCAAAATGGTCGGTGATCCAGCAATCAATTTCTGTACCTGTTTCCTTTAAACATCATAAAGTTGATTCTCTTTCTACACATGCAAGCAATAAAAAAAATAAAAAATCATTGGATGTATATGTCATGGTAGAAAAAGGCTAGCAAATTGATCAAGTAATGCCTAGAATACCTTTATGAGCATATGGAACTCAAATACTTGAACTGTGAATGCTCTTTGCTGATTGAAAACAACAACAAAAGAAGTTGGGTTAAAAACAAACAACGTTGAATAGGCTAAGGCGATTATGTCTAGATCAATATTGGATGCATCAGGGCAGAAGTAGAAAGTAAAACCATAATCTTTTGAAAAATCTCGAAATGCAGACATTTGATTGATGAAGATTTTGAAAGTGCAAAAATTGTGTAACATGAATTTCTAATAAACTTGTTTAAGATTTGTAAGAGCTCAATTCCCATAATAGTTAGCAAGACTAATTTCAATTACTAAACTAAGTCATGTCGCTCTACAACCAACAAAAGCATTATCGATTAATGTTTCCTTCTTGCATATGGTTATATGATAACATATCACACCCATTATTGGATTCTTGTTTTAAGAGTTGACCATTGTGCACAAAATGAAATTCCCATATGATGTTTTGGCACAATCAGCTTCTTTTCATTATTGGAGAAGTAGCTGCTCAATGAAGGATGTAGATGAAACTTTAATTGTGTTTGTAAAAGATCATAACACATGCATAAGTTGATATGTAATCAAAAGACTATAATTTGTAAATTTTTAAGAGTGACCATGAGTAGATTGTTCCATTTGGTTGTTCAAATTTTCAACGATCAATAGACATGTTCACTTTGAAAGCCTTTCTAACAGAGAAAATAGCACAATTACATATGTTGGAAAGAGAAGAAACAACATCAGAAATTTAGTGCATAGCTAGTAAATATTTACATCTAAAAATATTACATTCTGAGTGAGTTTTTAAGGAAAGTGAATAAAGTGTAGTGTGTATGAATTCTTACATTATCCATTCTGGTACTGCAAATTTAAAACCAAAAAAATCCCAAGATCCACATCAGCTAAAATTAAACTTAAACAATATGCTAGCTAGAAATATTATAATAAAGATAGTAAAACAAATAGTATCCTCAAAGATATTCCTCAACACTCCTAAGCAGAAGCAGACAAAAATGCTCTTTAAGGTTGACGTTTAGCTCACGGTCCATGGCATCCAAGAAGCTTAGCATGGCACATTGCGGTTCTCTGACTTCAACTTCATATAATCAGTGCGGTTGAACTTGGTGAAACCTCACTTCCTGAACTTGGCAACTAAGAAACTTAAACTTTGCACAGTGGAGAGCTTTTGAGCATGATGGTTGTTGTTGTCATTGCAACGAACAGAGAGAAGAAGCTGACCAATGGCAACTAATAGACTCTGTACTAACAAAACAAAACAGAGTACAACAAAGTGATAATAAATAACAAATGAACAAGTATTGGTGGTTGTGATATATCCGTTTGCCTAGACATATTGTTAGGAGTCCATATCCTTTTACATATCCCAACATCAAGAATATTTATTCGGTCCTATTCCAACACATATTAAATCTTTACAAGAGCTTACCCATTTGGATTTATCTTCAAATTACCTCAACAGCTCTTTACCTGACTATCTCATTTGGTTTAGATAATAAAACATCTCCACCATTGTTGTCTAAATTAGTCACCACCGAAGACTGATGAGACTGCGAGGCAAGCTTCCATTGATGTAAATACTGACCGCAGAAATTTAACAAGTACCGAGCTATCCATTGATTCCCATGTCACACTTTCTTATTTCTATGATTCCATAAACTCCAACAAACAATGGCAAACATATATTTCTAATATGAACTTAGACGAGATAAAACACATTACAACCAATCCATAATTGAATTATGTTTGTGACATAACATAGGCAAAGATGATCGAGTCCATACCTCTACCGCAAAAGGAAATTGAAAAAACATGTGAATACTGGTTTCATCAGCTCTGAGACAAACTGGACAAGTCCTCTTAATTGAAACATGCCTTAATGGCAAAGTGGAGCAAGTTGGTAGGTGCCCTAAGCAAACTCGCTAGAGATGACTCTTAATCTTGGTCGGAACTAAAAGGCACTAAATATACATCCAAACTGAATTGACTCCTTGATTACACCTGCCAATACTACTTCTATAACAACTACATAATTTGAAGGATTGGTATTTTGTACAGTGGAAATATGTTGATTAGAGGACAAGCACTAGTACTATTCATCAGTAAGAACTCTAGAACTTAACGAAATTTGAAGGATTGGTATTTTGTACAATGGAAATATGTTGATTTGATAGTGGAAATATGACATGTCAAATTTTTCACAAGGTGGCATTTTGTATTTTTAATTTCTTCCACCATGACTGACACATCATCAGTCATTTCGAAGGAAAAGAGAGAGTAACTGACACGTCATCAAAATCTGTCAATTTTAACAACTTAAGACTAACGGTGCAAGTTTTAAAAAGTTAATGAACTCAATTGAAACAATTAAAACTTATAGGACTTAATTGAAAAAATTGCTTAACTTTTAAAACTTATGAAGTTATTATCCCTAATAAGAAGGTATCTCCATCTTAGAAGGTAACACAAATTTTTGATCCCTTCTCTTCATTTTCTGTGGGACCTCGGTTCTAGTGATTGGACCACAAAATTAATGCTTTTTTATTTTTATTTTTCCTGTGTCATGAAAAATTTGCTCAGATTTATCAGTAAGGTTCCTTGTGAAATGGGTTAGAAAGATCCTATCCAATACGAGTAATGTTACATATAAAGGACGTCTCTTTTCAGCCTTAATAAAGGGAAATAAAGCCTAAAAAAATAAAAAAGAAGGTAAGAAATAATTAACATAAGGGATTAGATTTTTTTTTTTTTTTTTTTTGAGAGAGCATAAGGGATTAGATTTAGAATGAGATAAATGAAGCGTTAATTGCACATCCACATATGGTTTGAGAAGGTAGTTGAAGCCCTTTCTTGTTGATGGACCCATGGTCCCCATCCTTATTCTATTTGGGTTGCTTATAGACAATGGCACAAAAAGAACAAGTTTGTGGTGCAAAACTCATGCTATAAAAGAAAATATATATGGAAAGAGTGAGTTGCAAGCATACCGTTTGGTTCTGAGTTCTGACTCAGCCATCGGGTCCCTTTTTTTAGCCTTTGCTTTGGACAAACACTGACTGATGCAGAAGTTTCTTTTGAGATTTGATTCATATGATTTATCCTTAATATAATGGTTGGATGTTTTGTGAGCTGTTTCTGTTTATATTAATATAGTGCACAGTGCTCTCTCTCTCCCCCAAGTTTGTAAGTGGTCCACTAGAAAATTCACCTGTTCTGGCTTATTTTGTGGCTTTATCCACATGAACCAAGACATTCCTTGCTGTAATCATCTTGGAAATTAAAAATAATTATGGTTTTTGGGAAATTAATTATCTTTGAATTTTGTTATTTCCTTGACGATTGCCAATTTATTTCTTAATTTTTCTTGATGAATTGAATCTCAATAAAATTCATATTTTCTTAAAGAAAAAAAAAACACTCATAGAAGTTAAAGATGCTTATGAATAGAAAATTGCTTTTATCTTTTTGGAATTTTTGGAGGATAAAACACCGACTAGTGTCAACTCCATTCCCGAACTTACACATATGATGAAATGGCAACAAATGTATTTATATAGTTTCTTTTGGATCGTAGCTAGGAACCAAGATTCTTTGAATAAAAATGATCTTTAAAGTGCATGTACTAGACAACCTAGCACAACATCTAGGAATCATCACGTGAACAAAAAAAATTACAGCTCACTGGCACTGCAGCCACATGAAAACCTTTCTAATGAAACTTGTAAACTAATAGTATAAAGGACTTTATTTAGGTAAAATAATTGGTCTTTAAACCCATCTGATTTGGTCATAAATACGATGCATGATCCCACAACACAACAGCCTCACCGTCACCATTATCACTGTGAAGGATAGAGTGGTGCCTTCACTCCATTCTATACCCATCACTCGTGGGTCTACAATGAACATATTTAATGCGAGAATCTGCCCTGAGTTTAGTAGCTCCACCGTCGTCTGTGACCCTCATTATACATATCAGCTCATTCATAGAAAAGTGGTACACATATGCTCCAGTTGGCTGCCATTTGAAGTTCATCTTTATAATTTTACTTTGTATTACATTACCATATTTACTTTATCAATGCATATATATCATTTTAACACTCAATTCAATTAAATTTTAATTTAATCTAAATTGATTGCTTAATTTTTAATAAATTATAAAACAACATAACAACTTGGCGGAAAGTTTTGGGTGTTTATATTGTTTTTTATTTTTTTTACCAAACTTTATAATTTGTATGGCTTGTTTTTCAACCTTCCAAAATATTTCCATTATGTTTGTTAGAATTCTAGAGTTTGAATGATTTATGTTAGGAATAAAAGCACTTAAGTGAGGAGCACCCTTCTAGAATTGACTGGTAATAAGAGAGACACATATAATATATTTTTATTACTCTCTGTTCTTATAATTATTTTGTTTTGTTGGTCTGATAGTTAAAATGTGAATAATACTTGATTTCATTTAAAATTAAATCTCTCTTTTATAATAGTGGCTAAAAATATTAACCTTAGAATCTAAATGTATTAATTTTGATATTATTCTCATAAAAATTCCCAAATTAATCTCTTATATTAGACTCTTAATGCAAAATATTAAAAATTATTTAAATTTCTAAAGAACATTCTCAATAAAATTATTCACATGATGAATAAAGGCAAATTTGTAACTTTATTTTTTGGTTAAATAAAAAACTATAACTTAGAATATACTTAACAAAATACCAATAAGATCTTCACTTGTGTTTAGCACCTCAATTTATCCAAATTCAAAAGATTTGTCAAAATCTTTATATTGACGCACTAAAAAAACATTTCACTCTTACAAGAAGTCACCATTGATTTATAGGATCAAAGCCGCAAAAAAATGACCAAAAAAGAAATTAGAGTCAAGCAATCATAATTAAAAATTAAAACCTCAACTCCCAACTTAATTTTTATAATATAAATTCATCGCAGTCCCTGTTATATAATTTAATTTTGTTGATAAAAAAAAATATAAATTCATTGCAGTCCCTGTTAAAAGGCATGAACAAAACAATTTTTTTTTTTTTTTTTTTTTAACATTACAAACGGACAGTGAAAGATCTCAACTCAAATTTTCAAGTGATGCTACGCCAATTTGGCCACTAACCTCACAACCCACTTTAGTTTTAACCTTTGCACGAATATATTAAGACATTAACTTCCCACTAACCCCCTTTTTTTTCTTCTTTCTCCTAACTAAAATTCTATTGAGCCTTGTCCCCACAAAACTACCCAAACCTTTCTGTTTCTTAAAAGGGTCTGTTACATAGAACAGTGAGTTTATTGTATTAAGTAATGACCTTTTTTTTTTCTGGGTGGGTTTTATTTTTGTGTTTAATTGTCAGAGGTAACTGTTATTCAGTTTCAAAGCTGAGAGCCTTTGTTCACAGACAAAAACATAAAAGCTGAGTTCTTTGATTCAGGGTTTTCTTGTGAACTTCCTTGTCACTAGTTTTCCTGCACTTGCACTGTTTCTGGGTTTTGTTTAATCTAACTTCTTATTATTAGTTATTACTATTGTTTTGCTGCAAGCTATCATTCAGTTTGTTGGTACAGTTAAGTATTCATTTTTGGTTCTTTTGTTTATTGTTTTTGCTAATGAAAAATTAAAGTTCTTTATTATCATTGAGGGGCTGTGAGATTTTGGTGCTTTATGTTTATGGGATGGGTGTTGTGGTGGTGCCAGCAATTCTTCAGCTGGTGAAATTCTTTGTCGTTGGCTTTGTTTTCACTGTTCAAGGATCTGCAGGTAAAATATGATTTTTTTTTACTGTATTTTGTTAGAACTCTCAGTTAGTTAGAGATTTCCAAGTTCATGTTGGTTTAATTAGTTCTTTAAAGTACAATCTAGGATTGAGCGATCTGGATTAGTGTAATCTTATCATGCTAATGTCACTGTGTGTATCTTACACATATATTTTCATTCTGGAATCAGATTTTAGTTTTATTTAATTTGTTGCATAGAAGAGCTGATAGAGTAGTTAGACCTGTTTGTACTGTTGGCTTTTTATCAATCTGAACTTGTCAAAGTTCTATGATTTGTTTTTTTTTTTTTAAAAAAAAACTATTCTACGTTTGCTATATAAACTGAGATCACAGCTTCCAGGTTCGAGTTGAAGTCATTGAAATGTTTCTGACTTCTGAGAGCTTGTAATTTTACCATTGGTCTAAACTCAGGCTTCGCACTCTCCCGACACAAGATGGACTTATTTTGTTTGGAGCAGTTTGAATTAAGATAGTCGTTTTTCTTTAAGGAAATGCAATAAGCATCTGTATCAGCCTGCAGTATTATTTGGTTATTTGAACTCATGCAAGGGAGGTCCATTCTCCATTGCTTAGATTCCAATGTCTAGGATAATTTTGCTAAGCTACTCCTTGAAGAGGACAGAGGCATTTTCTGGTTATGGAGTATCATATTGATTGTGAAATATGAATAAATGTTGATGTTTTTTTAAAGTGGCACAAGTTTGATACTAATCTAATAATCCTTTAAATCTAAATGCTAAAAATTGATATCTGGCTCTTACTAGTCTATCTTGCTTGAGTTTCTTTACTAGATCTGTTGGCTTTTATCTTCTTCAGGATACAATATTTCTCCTTCTCCAGCAGTCTTTTCTGAGGCTTCCCCAACAGGGGGAACACTTCCCCCCTATAAAGGGCCATTGGAGGGCTCAGTATCCCAGCCAAATGGTAATTTGCATTAACACACTTCTAATTGTTTGCTAATATAGGGAATGCTTGAAACAGTTTCTGCATTTGACAATACAGGGTCAGCTTCTGCCCCATTGCCCCAGGAAACTACAGGACATGTACCATCCTATTCACCTGGCAGTCCAGTAGCAAGGGATCCAGATAATACAGCTCCTCCACCACTAACTTCTGAAGGACATGTACCACCCTTACCACCAAGCATTCCAATTATGTCTCCCCCATACAAAGCAGCGCCTCCACCATTGGTTGCTGAGGGACATGACCAGCACATGCCACCAAATTCCTCTCAAAAAAAGGCCCCAATGAGACTGACTCCTGTATCTGTGCCAGGTTCTCTATATTACTCACTAGAATTTGTTTTGCTTAGCATTTCAGGTTAACTTGGTTTCTAAAGTCATTGTATTATTATAACATCTGGTTCCAGTATCAACACCATCAGAGAATTTACCGCACATTTCACCAATCATCCATCCAATTGCACCTGAGGCTTCACCACTCACCAATGCTAGTGCACCTGAAATTTCACCTCCCAGTGCTCATCATGATAAAACACCGTATACTGGGGCTTCCACACCAAAGTCGAATGCACCAGGTTTGCAAGCAGTGTTTATTTTCCTTCTACTGCAACTGATTCTCTAATTAATTAATTTAGATAGGCTACTATTTTTCATTTCTCTTCCCTTTTCCCAAATTATGATATCAGTTGCATCTCCACCAAGGGAATTGGGACAAAACCAGTCATCATCCCATCTGATTGCACCGGCAAAAATGCTGCCATCTGTGCCACCTGGTGAGCATTGTTACAATAAAATTACCTTTTTTTTCCTCATTAGAAAATTCAAATTGACCCAGTTGTTGCTTGTTTGACAAAAGCAGTGTCAACTTTATCACCAACCGGAGAGTTGCCACGGCATTCACCAGCAATCCTCCCTGGGGAACCACCTTCGAGATTATCAGGTTCTACTCACAGAAGCACTTAAAAATTGCAATTCATCTTTAAGTTGCTGTTGCTTTGATTCAAATTGTTCATTTTCAATATCATATTTGATGCTCTCAGTAAATTGAAACCTTTTGTTTTGCAATTTAGCATTGAGTTGAAAGACCATGGCATAAGCAATCCTAAAATGTCTCCTTGCTCTCTGTCATCATAAAAGGATGTGTCACCTGAACTTTACACATTGATTATGACTGATAAGATTTTGATTAAAATTTATTTCTGGAAATATTGATGCTGCCAACTAAATTTGTTAGATTGTAGTGTTGTTCATCATCATCAAAAGCATTAAGTGTACATTTGAGAGCCATTCCCCATTAGAATAATCTATTCCACAACGTTTGCTCATGTTGCTACTTAGCTTTCGATTCATCACAATTTAGTACGATATCTTTGTTAAATAAAATGTAATAAGAACCCCATTTTTTGTTGATGTATATATGTAGCTTTTGTTTAGCCATTTTGCTCTTTCTAGTTGCTAATTATTTTCCAAGGCAATGAATGTTTCCATTGAAAATAGATTTACCATATAAGGTGGTATTCCAATTGACTTTCACTTGCTGTATTTTTTCATACCCATTCTTTTATAAATTGACACTTTGACAATTATTATATGTCACTGTTGCCATCTTAATTGCAGGTCCTGGTACTTCTCATGCACTAACTCCTACCCCAAGTGTTGACCGGAAAAGAGATGGAACTCCGGTTGCTGCACCACCATACAATATGCCCAAGCATTTACCTCTTGTAAACCATTCCCCAACTAAAGGTCTGCATTTTTGAACTGCATTTTGACTAAATCAGTAAAAGTTCACTGCTTTAGTGACCAAAATAACTAATTGTAGGTTCTCTTTCTAATGTAGCTCCTTCAACACATCAATCCACAGTGCCCTCCAATAATGGTCCTGTTCCATCTTTGTCACCTCCTAAGTCTCCTCTAAATAAAGGGAATCACTCTTCTGCATCTTCACCTTCTATCCCATTTCATAAGCAGAACCATTCAAGGACTAGCATCAATAGCCCTGCTCCTGCATTACCTCCTCCCTCGTCGAAAAAGCAAGGTTCACGTTTTATAGTTGAAAATATTTTCAACTTCACGAATATTTTGTGGTTTGTCCAGCCTATAACATTTCTTGATCTTATTTTCATTTTTTTGGTGCTTTTTGCAGGTCCGGCTGTCTCTCCGTCATTTCTTCCAACAATCAAGCGAACACACTATGCTCCTCCACCTCTTAGTCCAGGTACCATAATAAGTGAAAGCTTTGATGTTTCACTTTCAGAGCAGTGATATAAATGGCCATCTCAGTTTCTAATGCAGTTCTTGCATTGCAGGATCTTCAGCTTCAGTATCACATTCCTCTCCTAAACCAGTGATTAGTGACTCTCCTGCTCCTTCACCATCTCCACCAGCAGAATCTGGCTGGACCAAAAGTAAGAAAATCCCAGCTTTTTTCTTTCTTTCCTTTCCAAATTTTACTCAAGAAAGTTAACTTATTGTATCATTGCATTCAAGTGCCTGTGATTTCTCCTAAAGTTTCTCCACTTGAGCCTTCACCAAGGAGTCCAAAAACGCTCCTTCCACCACCAGTTCATGCATTGCCACCTCCTCCTCCAAATGAAGGTACTTCTTTCTGTCGATGGCTTTTTTTTTTCTCTGTTTTTTGTGTCAGTTAACCTCACAAAAATAATGTAACACATAGGTTGATTTTATCTGTAGATTGTTCGGCAACTATTTGTTTGGAGCCATATGCAAATACCCCTCCTGGGTCTCCATGTGGTTGTGTCTTGCCCATGCAAGTTGGAATGCGCCTCACTGTTGCACTGTATACCTTTTTCCCTTTGGTTTCAGAGCTTGCTCAAGAAATTGCTGCTGGTGTTTTTATGAAACAAAGTCAAGTTCGTATCATGGGAGCCAATGCTGCTAGCCAGGAACCTGAGAAGACCATTGTCCTCATTGACTTGGTTCCCCTTGGGGAAAGATTCGATAATACAACTGCCTTTTTGACTTATCAGAGATTCTGGCATAAACAAGTAGTAATAAAAGCTTCATTTTTTGGTGATTATGAAGTATTATATGTACGGTATCCAGGTATTTAAATTTTGTGATTAGGTTGTTTGGTTTATCTTCTTCGTGTAGATATTTTTGCATGGATCTTAATCTGAAAGTATTACATTTACAGGTCTTCCCCCATCTCCACCTTCTGCACCTTCTGGCATTACTATAATTGAGGTTGGGCCATATTCTGGTAATAACGATGCAAGAACAATAAAGCCCCTTGGGGTTGATGTACATAAAGCGCACCAAAAAGATGGGCTTGGCGCTGGCATGATTGCTATTATTGGCCTGTCAGCTGCTGTAGCACTAATTTTATGCTCTGCTGTTGCTTGGGTTTTGCTGGTTAGGCATAGAGGCTATATGAGTCAATCAACACCAACTCAGCAGCCTTTGCCCCCTTCAGTTGCAAAACCATCAGGTAATTTCTATGCTTATTAGAACTGGTCTACTCTGGCCCGTCAATAAGGTATATAAGATAAGTGCCTATAGTACAGGCATTTAAGCGCTGATTAGTTGCTCCTTGTGATTTAACTCAGCATTGTCTTTCAATCATGTAAAACAAAAAAAGGAAAAGGAAACATGAATAAATAACTTGAATACCACTTGCGCTAACAAATCAAGCCCTATAAGTTGGAGCTTACATGCTATACTGGATTCACAGGTTGGCCTGGCACACATGCTTTAGCCTCTGTCATTTCTGTTCCATCCTTATACATTTGGTTTAGTGTTTAAAAGAAATTAAAAATTTTGCTTTATTTTGAAATAAAATAAGAAGATATGAATTGTGTAGGTACTACAGGGTCAGTAATTGGAAGTGGTCTAAGTTCTGCTTCCTTGTCATTTGGGTCTAGCATGGCACCTTATACAGGATCAGCTAAGACCTTCAGTACGAGTGAAATTGAAAGCGTTACAAATAATTTTGATGCTTCAAGAATACTTGGGGAGGGTGGCTTTGGCCGTGTTTACAGTGGTATTCTTGAAGATGGGACCAAAGTGGCAGTGAAAGTTCTCAAGAGAGATGATCATCATGGTGGTCGAGAATTCTTGGCAGAGGTTGAAATGCTTAGCCGTCTTCATCACAGAAATCTGGTCAAATTGATTGGAATATGTACAGAGGAACATACACGCTGCTTGGTGTATGAACTGATCCCAAATGGCAGTGTAGAATCTCATTTACACGGTAGTGGTTTTTTCTTTTCTGATGATCCATTTTCGAGTTGAGAAATTTACCATTTTTCTTTAATTGGTTAATTTCCTGCAGCATAATTATTTTGGGTTCTTTGTGTTTTGTCAGGGGCTGAGAAGGAATCCGCTCCACTTGACTGGGATGCACGGATCAAGATAGCACTTGGTGCAGCTCGAGGTCTAGCTTATCTACATGAGGATTCAAGTCCCCGTGTCATACACAGGGACTTCAAGTCTAGCAACATCTTATTGGAACATGATTTCACACCAAAAGTGTCTGACTTCGGTTTGGCTCGAACTGCCATGGATGGGGAAAACAGACATATATCAACCCGTGTGATGGGAACATTTGGGTAAGTATTCTGTTCTGGTTGTATTTAGCTGTGCAATAGCTGCTCAGTTGCACAAGTCAAATATACATAATACATATGACCTAATAAAGCATTACTTATGGTTGTTGCCTGTCACACTTAAAATGGGTAGTTTAGCTTCACAAGCACATAAACAGAAACAACTTGTTCAGCTCCTAATATAGCCCTAGATTCTTACTTCTGATGATAATTGGCCATATTTACATTCTCTATGTGGAGGGAAAAAAATAAAAGTTTTTGGGCTTTGACGATATTTCTCCTCAATGAGAGGCTATTGTTTGAAGCAATCTCCAAGGTTGTCTGTAGATCTTTGATTTAAACATTTTTCACTGTATCGGTGATTTATTGAATTGATGTTTCATCCAGGTATGTAGCTCCAGAATATGCTATGACCGGCCATCTTCTTGTCAAGAGTGATGTGTATAGCTATGGTGTAGTTCTTCTAGAGCTTTTAACAGGTAGAAAACCAGTGGACATGTCACAGCCGCCTGGTCAAGAGAATCTAGTTGCATGGGCTCGCCCTCTTTTAACAAGCAAAGAAGGGCTGGAAATAATTACAGATCCATCTCTAGGATCGGATGTCCCTTTTGACAGTGTAGCAAAAGTAGCAGCTATTGCTTCAATGTGTGTACAGCCAGAGGTATCCCACCGTCCATTTATGGGTGAGGTTGTTCAGGCCTTAAAACTAGTAAGTAATGAGTGTGATGAGGCAAAAGAAGTAGGTTCAAGAAGTTCTAGCGAGGATTTATCTGTTGATATGGAAGCTGAAGCCAGTGCAGGCTCAGGACATCTGCGAGATCCTTTCCAGAGTCAAACTATAGTGCCCGATTATGACTCTGAGCCAGATGTAGAAAGGGGACTGCCAATGTCAGATTTATTCAGTTCTTCGGCCAGGTATGGGAGACAGGTGTCAGGATCGTTTAGGAGATACTCTAGTTCAGGTCCGCTGAGAACAGGAAGGGGTAAACAGTTGTGGCAGAGGATGAGGAGATTGACAGGGGAAAGTGTGAGTGAACATGGGGCTATCTTCAGACTATGGCCAGGTTCACATTGAAAATTTGATAAAAAAATTTTGTTTACACTGACATCTCTGATTTTTGACTATCAAATTCCCAAATTTCATTACCAAAATCTGATCCTCCACGCAAACAATTAAGAGTTACATGGATTCAGTTCTCTACACAAACACGAACAACCTGCAGGAGCCTGGAACTTTGAAATAAGTGAAGTTAACCAGGAGTGCAGGTATTCAATGTCATAACATATGGGCAACAGTCTAACGGTTATGGTTCATAAACAGGCTTGTGGGGAGCCTGAAGCTGTGAAATTAGCTCTGGAGAACAAAATGATTTGGGTAGCATCTATAACTGGAGATGGAAGCATTCAAGTTCAAGGCTTTCATTTTTTTGCACAAAAAAAAAAAAAGTTGGAGAACTGGCAGAGTTGTACTAAAACAATGAAAGTGGTACAATGAAAGTGGTAAATATTTGGTGCAGCTTCAAAATCTTTTTGAATGTTGGGTCCCTGCATTGCATGCATTTTATATAGGAAAATTGGTATATGAACATGCTACCAAAATGTGACTATCATTTTCAAGCAGCTGTACCCAAAAAAAAAAAAAAAAAAAAAAAAATCATTTTCTAGATTTCTAGAGTTGGTGTCGCTAAGACCGTGTTTGGTAGTAGGATGCAAATAAGATAATAAACTATAATTAGTTCATTATTTATTTTTTTATTTATCCATGATGGTCTATCGATTATATATTGGAAAGTTTTAATAATTTTTGAATAATACTATATATAATGACGTGGTATATTATATTTAATATTAGATATATTGATTAGAGATTAATAAAAATGATTCTAAATTTAATTTTACTTTTCAACTTAATATTCATAATATTTGGAGCATTGAAACTAAGGAAGTTCAGAAATTTTTTGAGGTAAATTATTAACACTTTTTGGGTCAATATAAAATGTTTAATAGAATGTTTAAATGATTTTTTCGTAAGTTGAAATAAAATTATTTAAATATATAAATTAAATAAAAAATATTTATAAATGATATTTTTTATAAATTAAGATGTCAAAATGAGTAATTTATGCCGCTCCACACTTAATAAAATTACCATAATTTTATTAAGTAGCATGTGGTGTGGTGTTTTTGTATTTTGTGTGTGTTGAGTTTTTTTTTTTTTTTTAAGTAATTTATAAGTTAAAAGGGTAAAAGTAATGTTAAGTCGTTTTGGTAAAAAAAAAATGTTAAGACGAAAGAGTTGCATATGTATTTCTTTTGGGACTAATACATAAAGAGGCTTTTAAACTTATGTCTCAGGACCAAATAGATCCAATTTAACCTTTTTTTTTATAAATAGGTCAAAAACTGCTATTTAACCTTTTTTTTTTTTATAAATAGGTCCAAAACTGTTATTTTAAGATCAAGTAAGTCTAAAATTCTATAAAATTACACGCGTGAAAGACACTCTCTCCATAAAGAAAGTGAATTAAACATTATATTAATAAAATAATTTATTGTGCCTGTGCTTGCCGCTCTTACCCCTGTGTACCTTTATCTAATATGCATTTTGCCCTTATTGTTTACAGTGTTTAGAATTGATGAAAACCTGTAATTTATCAAACAGATATCCACTTTGAAACTTCCTGCTACGTTGGATCTGTTGCTGCTAACAAATGGGTCTACTTTTTCTTCTCTCTCTTTCATTTTTCTTTTCTTTTTTATACTTTTTAGGTTTAGACATTCTATCAAATAAGTAATGTGCATTACTTCAAAAAGCCTTCCCCATCAATTTCTACTCCTTGGCCTTCATGGTGACAGTGTTTTCTAAAACATTCATCACTTTCACACCACAAAATTTTCGCCAACAACAATAATCTTAAAGTAGGAAGTAGAAATTATAGTAGCAATTCTTTTAACTTAGTATTAATTTGCGTGAAATACAATCTCCTCATCTTAAGGGTTGCGCTTAACCAATACATAACAAAATTTGAATAAAAAAAATGCAGAAACCAATAGAACCTAATTGTGCAGCACAGTGAACCCTAATTTGAAGGCGATCTTAGCCTTGATATTGCCAATTGTATCTCTATTGTGGCCTTGGTTTCTCATGAAAACTGAAATAAAGAAAAAAAAAGTACATTCATTATTTTGTGAAGAGTGTAGAAGATGAACAAGCAATCATGATAAGCAGCAGCGGCAATGAATGAAAACGGTGAGCAACGACAACGAGCGGCTGCAACGAATGACAACGGTGAGTGACGGTAACGAGCAGTAGTAGCAAGCAAACAACAACAATATTTGAATAGGTTGCACCGATTCTCCTTGTATTGATATAGAGAAGGAAAAGAAGGAAATTTTTTTTTGATGTTTTGAACAAATTTGGGGGAACAAATTTTAGGGTTTAGTTATATTTCAATTTGGGAAAGAATTTAGGACTTCTTTTAATAACATTAAATTTTTTTAATAAAATATTTTTTTAGAATAAATTTTTTAATAAAATATTAATATTTTACTATTTGCTCAGCAAGTGAATTCCACACGCTCTCCTCAGTATCCATTTGTCTGAATTTGGTTTTTAAAAGCCTCAAATTATAACATTTGGGCTTATTTGTAAAAAAAAGTTAAATTGGGTCTATTGAGTCCAGATACACAAGTTTAAGGACCTCTTTATGTATTAGTCCATTTTTTCTTTTGATCAGGTCAACATAACACAAGAGCGAAGATGCAAGCCAATCACTTCAAACAAACGGCCCGGATTTCTCCAAAACAGATTCCACGAAACTTTAACCTGCAAACGTTACAGCAAAATAACGAGAACGAAAAGCTCAGCCAACGACGAAAAAGTCATAAAAGAGAGACGCTTCTAAAGTACTGAGAAACCTTGCTCTCTTCGATCAGAGACACCGAAGCGAAGAAGAAGAAGAAGAAGAAGAAGAAGAAGAAGAAGAGGCTCATCAATGGTAGCAATCTCAATCTCACTCTCAATTTACCTCAATTTCATACATTTGATTTCATGTATATTTCTCTTTTACGAACTATAACTTTATTTGAGTTTTTTTTTAAGGCTCCAAAACCGATCGCGAGTCCGGTTCCAGTGAATTTGTATCCAGTGCTAGCTGTCTCCATGCTTGCGATCGGCCTCCTTGTCACCGCTTCTTTCTTCATGTAAGCTCGATCCGATTTATGCTATTTTTTTTTCTATTTTTTGTTTGATTAGATCTAGGCTTTTCAGTAGATTAATCGAATCAGTTGCAATTGTTTCTGGATAATTGATTATTTATATGATTAATTGCAGTGTTCGGGGATTCATTTACCTGAATTTTATTTTATTTCTCAAATCTCATACTATCATCATCTCACACAAAATGTTGATGAATTATGTCAGAGTTTTCGATTATATGTTGAATTTTATTAGAGCACTTGCATTTTTAGGTTTGGAAATTTTTGTTTTACATGCTTTCGAGGACCTCTCTCTTTTTTTGGGTAAAATAATGCTTTATAGAATTCACCGTGATACCTTCGGTGTCTGTGAATTTGTATACGGTTGCTGTCCTATTATTCCTTCTAAGTGCTATTTTTATGTGCTGTCTCGACGTGGTTATTTGGAAAAAGAAGCTTTTCGTTGGCCTGATTAATGTAACTGTGTTTTCAAAAATGCATTTTGCATCAAAATTTGTCACTTTTAAGGAGCTGCTTTCAGAGTTTGAAGCATCACTTCGAACATAGCTGTATTCAGTTGCTCCCTACAAAATTTGAGTGCTAATGGCTTGTTATGCTTATGTTACCTCTATATTGCTGTATGTGATGCTGCCAAATTCGGAAAATGCCGCTCCATATAATGTAGAAAGGAATTCTTTATTTTATGTTATCATAAATGTTCCTCCATTGGGCTTTCCCTTTGATTTCTGCTGCCATTTTCCTGGCTGAAAATAAAAACCATAGTGTGAGCGAGTATTGGCAATGAAGTATCAATTAATTAGCCTTGTTCTCTCAAATATTTTCATCATTTTAGTGTTATATCTAGCAATGCAGGGCTTATATGCATTGTCATTTTCGTTTATTACAGCTTTATGTATCTTGTGCAGCTATGAAGCTACCTCATCTAGGCGTAATCGTAGCCTTGTCAAGGAGCTTACAACAGGAGCACTGGCATCCTTCTTTCTGGTAGGGTTTGTTGTATCTGTTTGTTTCCCGCCTGTAATTAATTGGAAATTTTGCTTTGAGTGCTGACATTGGTTAATGATTTCTGGTGCAGGGTTTTGGGTCCTTGTTCCTGCTTCTTGCATCTGGTGTTTATGTTTAGGTCTTGATGTTGAACATTGAAATTTTGCTGAGCAATATCAGTTATATGCGAAGGATTTATGAGGTTGACATTTTCAGTTAATAGAAATTTTTTCTTGCTTAATTAGCTGTGGACTGTAACTGTTACAAGTTGTAAACATTTCGAGTGGTTTCTGGCTTCAGCCTTCAAGAATTCTTCCTAATCAACATTGTTTAAGTTTGATGGGAGCTTTTTAGATATGGTCCATGCACCTTTATATATCATGTTCCCCACTTTGCAGAGACTCATGATTTTGTAAGAAAGAAAGAAAGAAAGGAAAAAAAAGTGTTTGAAATAGATATACTAGATATGGTTTGGGGAGTCAAGTAAATTTACATCAAAAGGGACTCAAGTCATGTGTTTAATAAGTTTACATCAAAAGGGACTATAAGCAATGGGCATATGAGACAAATCATTCCAGTATAATCGACCTACTGCATCAGAAGTTCGACGTTGCTCTTAGTTCATTGCCGCATGTAAAATCAAATTACAATTTTTTTTTTGCTGCGGTTGATTCCAAAATTTACCTAATAAAGCACTTGTTACCTGTGTTGAACATCAAGTTTCGACCAACTAGCCCTTTGTAACTACAATTTTAAAATGCTAAGCTTAATGATGGATGCTATTCTATTCCTAGACGTAACGAGGCCATCCTTTTCAAATCTCTTCGAGCTCTAATCTGATTTTTTCTCCGACCCATTTATGCATATAGAAACAGCTTTAAACACCATCATAAAATGGGCTGCTGGTAAGTGACTCAGCTTTTGACTAGCTGACCACAATCTCCTTTAACTGCTCAAAAGGAAACCGTAACGTTCCGTTCTTCTGGTTCTGGGTGTAATTAACCCAAATAAAAATAATAGATGGAGGCATACTCTTAAACCGACGCGTGTTCCCCACTTTCTTCAACCCGAGCGTGTTATAAACCACAAACTCCTCCATCCCTTCAAAAAAATCACCTTATTTATTACAAGCATCCTCTCCAATTTCTCACAATCTACAGTAGCGGTAGTAGTGTGGTGGTAGGTCCACTCCGCCATTTCACACTCCCACTCCGGTCCCCGTCGATTTTTCTTTTCTTTTTTTTTTTGGTTGTTCTCTTAAACACTTATATATAAAGAGTCGCCGAGGGCGAGCTAGCTTTTTTCTTTTTTTTTTTCTCAAATGGAGCCTCAAGTGCCGAAAAAGAGGGGCCGAAAACCCAAGCCCAAAGAGGACAGAGATCAACAAGAGCAGCCGCAGCAGAGTGCAGGTAGCAAAATGAAGGAAGGGAAGAAGTCGCAGCAGCAGCATCAGCAGCATACTGTTGACGATAAGTACGGTCAATGGAAAACTTTGGTTCCTGTCCTTTATGACTGGCTCGCTAATCACAATCTCGTTTGGCCTTCACTCTCTTGCCGGTACTTTGTTTTTAAATTTATTTTTTTGGGCTGTTTTTTTGTTTCGCTCTGTTGCTGTATCATTTCTAGGGTTTTGTAGAGTGAGAATGTGATTTGCGATCTGTTTCACCTGTTTTTTGTAAGTTTAGTTACGCAAACCCTAGCGAAAATGCTATGTTCAGCTTGGTTTCCATTTTTCACAATAGAAAATATAAAATGAAATGAGAGATTTGAATTGTGATTTGGCGCAATTTTTAGGTCATTTTCATTTTCTTTGTGAACAGGTGGGGTCCACAGCTGGAGCAAGCTACTTACAAAAATCGCCAACGTCTCTACCTCTCCGAGCAGGCGAGTTTGCTTATTGTTGCCCAACAATGTGTTCTTATTTTTGTTTTGTTTAATTGATTGGTCTTGTTTTGTTTTGTGTTGTGCAGACCGATGGTAGTGTTCCAAATACTTTGGTAATTGCAAATTGTGAAGTTGTGAAGCCTAGAGTTGCTGCTGCGGAGCATATATCTCAGGTGTTTTATTTCTATAACATCTTATTCTCTTTGTTTCGTTCTCTTTCTTCAATTGCTGCTTTAAAAATTTATGAAATTGTCTTGAACTAACATCTATAATTGCTTTTACTTTGTAGTTTAATGAGGAAGCTCGCTCTCCTTTTGTTAAGAAGTACAAGACTATCATACATCCTGGAGAGGTATGAATATAAAAATGTGTCTTTATGAACATTCAAATGTATGAAACCGTATCAGCTGATTAAGTTGGAGGTGTTTCTCTGTTTTACTTAAATTGCAATGACAAATTGTTACAATTAGAAAGATGTCATAAAATCTTGTTCTTTATTGATGTGCTGGCACAAAGAGATTCTATAAGAATCTCGTTTTGCTAAGCTAACTCCCCGTAACTACCTTTTGCTCTATTTTCTGAACTAGTATTCTTTTGCAGGTGAACAGGATCAGGGAACTCCCACAGAATAGTAGGATAGTGGCCACTCATACTGACAGCCCTGATGTGAGTTCGGCAGTTTTTTGGTTGGTTTATTTTGTCAGAGGATATGCTGGTTCTTTTATAGTGTTTCTTCCCTAATTAACCATTTTCATTGTTGCTTTCATTGTGGATGGACAATTCAGGTTCTCATATGGGATGTTGAAGCACAACCTAATCGCCATGCTGTTCTTGGAGCTACCAATTCTCGCCCAGATTTGGTATAGTTTTTCAGTCTTTTTTTTTAGTGCTTTTCTTTGTTTTATGCGAGAAAGTGTTTGTGTTTTTGTGGAGTAGGGTGGGTGTCATTGTTTCTCGCATGCATTTTAAAATAACCCCCTTAACATCAACTAAAGATTGCTACCATGAAAATGAAAGTAGCAAATACATGTAGCTGTAGCCATTCTGCTTTTTATAGAACCTAATCTTGCTCGATTTGGGCAGATGGTGCATTGTAGTAAGTAGTTATCTTTAATGTGCAACTCTTCTTACAGATTTTGACTGGACATCAAGATAATGCGGAATTTGCTCTTGCAATGTGCCCAACTGAACCCTTTGTGCTTTCTGGAGGTTGGAAAGTTGCATTTATTGATATGGATAAAATTTTTGCATTATTTTTTAAGTATTATTTATGAACTGTTTAGCTATGGCACTATTTTTTTTTTTTGTTTAGTGTCATATTGATTATTTGTTTCACTCCCATAGTGCCCATCTGATAGATTAGCTGAATGATTATATCTTTAGAAGATTTTGGTCTAAGCAGGGAAATTTTCATTGCAGGGAAGGACAAGTCAGTGGTTTTGTGGAGTATCCAGGACCACATAACAGCATCTGCCACTGATCCCGCAACAGCCAAGTCTCCCGGATCTGGTGGATCAATCATTAAAAGGCCTGGGGATGGTAATGATAAAACTGCTGATAGTCCTTCTATAGGACCACGAGGCATCTACCAGGGGCATGAGGATACTGTTGAAGATGTGACATTCTGCCCATCCAGGTATCTTGCATGATTTCAAGTTAAATGCAGATAATCCCTATGATGTTATAGTTGCTTGTGGAAGAGGTTCCAAAACTGCTTCTTTGCCTGTTTTTAGGAAAAGCCATTAAATACAGTAGTTATAATCATTTTTTTTAATGTTTTTTCATGTATGCAGTTTGTAGAGTTTATGCAAATTGTAAGTTCAGGATGTCATCAGCACTTTCTGATTTTATGGCCTTCTAATTGTTGGAGTTATCATAATATATAGCAATTGCCATTTTGTTGCTGAAAGGAGAGGAAGAATTTATCTATTTTCTATTTTTTCTGCATGCTTTTGTGGTTATGGTTACATATATGGACAGCAAGCAAAATTTTTTTTTTGTCCTGATAAAAGTTTTATATCTGCTGAAGTGCACAGGAGTTTGCTAGTGTGGGAGATGATTCCTGCCTTATATTATGGGATGCTCGAGTTGGCACTAGCCCTGCAGTCAAGGTTAAATTGATTTTTAATTTCTCTTGATTTTGGTTGAAAAACCGTGTCTTAAATTATAGTGCTGGCAATTTCCGGGAACAAAATAATAAAACTTGCAAGCCCGATAGATCGTCAAAAAATGTAAACATGCAACATTGCATCAACTTTTATTATTTTGTTATGTAGTTTTTAGCCTCAGCCTGATAGTAGTGGAAGCTTTTGAGTTTTGATCCCTTGCTTTAAAACCCAACCCCTGTTGGAAGTGAGTCCATTTTTTAGGTCTCTATCATACCATTCTTGAGAGTTATTTGATGGGTTCAAAGATAAGGGTGTTGGATTTGACGACCCAACATCTTTGGATTTCCTGTTTTGACTTTAATGTGTCGACATTGAATTGGACGAGTATTTGATATTGAATATATTGCTCTTCTTTTGCAATTCTATTCTCATTTTGTCAAACCTTTTGAGATACTCTTTTTCGAAATTGTGTTTGTTTACTTCGTAGTGTTACAAAGTTACGGAAAATATATACTTCTGTTTTGTATTTTGGTCATCAGGTTGAGAAGGCACATAATGCTGATCTTCACTGTGTTGATTGGAATCCCCATGATGATAACCTTATCATAACTGGGTATGGCACAAAGTTATGTTAATTACAGTTGCCATGTCTTTTTAAGCTATGGGTGTGAAATAGATTTTTGGTTTGCTTATGCTACTCTGAATTTTGTGGTTGTGCAAAGATGACAAAAAGCTTTAAGTCCTTTTACATTGTTTATAATTTCTCCAGGTCAGCAGACTATTCTGTTCGCATGTTTGATCGACGAAATCTCACTGCTAATGGAGTTGGGACTCCAGTCTATAAATTCGAGGGCCACAAAGCTGCTGTTCTTTGTGTACAGGTGCTAATTTCCTCTTGCAGCCTGGAAGTTCAAAATGCTGTTTGTACAAGTTTTCACTAATTTCTTCTGTTCCTTTTCCAGTGGTCTCCAGATAAGTCATCTGTGTTTGGAAGTTCTGCAGAAGATGGTCTCTTAAATATCTGGGATTATGAGAAGGTTTGGATGTTTAGTTTCTTCATGTTCTCAATGGTGTTTCACATCTTATCTTTTATATATATTCTTGCAGGTTGGTAAAAAGACAGAGCGCCAAACTAGAGCCCCAAGTTCCCCTGCTGGATTGTTTTTCCAGCATGCTGGGCACAGGTATGTAACTCATTGCAAACTTCATCTCAAGGTGAACAGATCTCCATTTTGTAAAAATTCCAGATGACGTGTAATCTCTGGACAAACTCAATCTTTCTTGAAATATGTACTGATTTGCTTTGTTCTTGTTGTTTTGGTCTTTCACTCGATAACGATAACGAAGCATATCTTGAATGATAGAATACTAGTTTTCTTTTTGGAGTAGTCTCTCTCATATTTCCTTGTGAACATAAAAAACTTCTCTTCTGAAGAAGTTATTTTCCTATTTCCCCGGGATAAATTTTTTTTTTTCTTTATTAAACCAGGGATAAGGTTGTTGACTTCCATTGGAATGCATCTGATCCTTGGACAATTGTTAGCGTGTCAGATGATTGTGATACAACCGGAGGAGGGGGAACATTGCAGGTGCAGTTGGTTTTTTCCTATTTTGTGAATTTGCAAGTGTTAAAGAACATATAAGTTAGTGCCGGAGATGTGCTAAAACTACTGCTAGAAGTTAAAACTGATGAAAATAGACATTAAATGTTGACTATTGTGCCAAACCCACTGACTAGTTAAAACGTTTTCCTGTTCCATACAGATATGGCGCATGAGCGATTTGATCTATAGGCCAGAAGATGAAGTTTTGGCAGAGCTCGAGAAGTTCAAGTCTCACGTGATTCAATGTGCTTCAAAGGCTTGAGGACTGAGGAATCAGCACTAGTTACTATCTATTGTATGGATTTATCTATGTATTGTTCTGTCTCCAGGGTGCTAGAAATTGTGGAGATGACCAATGTAGGTATTTTATTTGATATTTAGGTTTTCAAGATTATGGCTTATTAGACATTCTTGGTAGAGAGATTCATATACATTTCTGAATTTGATGGGTGAATTTTATGCCTAATTAGAAGATTTGGTGTTTTTGAACACCACCAACCACCATTGTTGTCGCAAATCATTTGTGGAATCTATCGAAATTCTGTCCTTGTATCCAAGAATTGGAGCCGATTTAGACATGTTCTAGTTAAAAAGCTTACATTTAAGCAGGTAAAGGTTTTCGCCAGTTTAAGAAGCGGCAGCTGCATGACGAAGGAGGCGAGAGACGTGACTGAGAGCTGTCAAAAGTGTGGAAAACGAAACGCCAAAATGACACCATAGCAAAGAGGATGGACTCGTTTAGGCGAGCTTCGGTTAGTAGTTGGCACCGAAAAAAGAACAAAATCCAGTGAATTCATAAACCTGAGAATGGCCTTAAAATAAATTAAAAAAAATTAGAGGAAAAAAACGAAGTACTATTTTTTTTATAAAAAAAAACATTTATTGAAGTTGTATGTACTACTTTAGTGGTATGAAAAACATGGGACCTTGGAATCTTTTTGTTTTGTTTATTTATTTTTTTTCTTAATTGAAGCCGATCGACTATGGCCATGGCTCTCATTACTATCATATTTGTCCTCCTTCAATCATCTGTGGGCTTTTCTTTCTATCTCTTGGAGTTACTCTGATGATGATTATTATTAATATACTTATCCTCTATTTGCATTTAGTTATCAGTTCAAAAATGTTGAACATGACTTCAACATATTTTCTTTAGGTATTCTAAAACCCTGGTGAAGTCTCTGTAACAGACTGTCTCTCTATTCTTTTCTTTTTCTTTTTCTTTTCTTCTCCCAAAATCAGCATATATACATTTATGCATTTAAAATATATGTTAATTGTTAGGGACAAGAATTTTTGGTATTGTGTGATTAGGATCCTTGACAACCTTCCAGTTTTTTGAAAATTTTGAAATGGCGGTAAATCAGAAATATGTGAACATGTTTTCCATCGTCAACTCTTTCATTATTGTACTCTTCCTTTCAGGCATGGTTGCCATGACCATGATGAGGCATTACAAGCTACAATCACTTGGAAACACAAGATGAGGCATTTAAGGAAAGCGGCTGAATATTAGTACACGGTGAAGGTGTTTTCTGGCTGCTTTCTAACTCCAGTTTACCGTGTGTACGTGCTGGAACTGGCGTCCAAGTTTTCAGGATGATACATGTCGCAATGATTTTTGCCCTTTCACCCAACTGCGGTGGCCTTGGTTTGCTGGATACTCCTCTGCTCGCTTTACAAATTTTGAAAGCTACACAGCGGAAGAAGATTGCCAGCTCTACTCTTTACCATTTTCTTTGTGCTGAATGCACTGATGTGGGTGAGCTTCTTTTGGACTATGTTTACCTTGGTGCTCTTTAAGGTTTGGAATACAAGTACCATTGGTTCAGAAAGGCAGCAATTGAAGAACCTTGGCAGAAATAATAGCGTTCATTGAGCTATAATAAATAAATTTCATCTTGACATCTATATATGGCTTAACCAATTCTATTACTATTACCTCTTTGGTTTTCTCTTAATAGATTTTGTGATTCTAATCATCTCACTTGTGCAAAGATAACTATAATTATGTGTTATGCAGTGAAGATTAGGGGATGGTGGTGGAGATCTTACTTTACTTCTTTGGAAATTATAAAGCTGGTATTTCGCTTTTTTTTTTTTCCAAAGTAATTTCATCAAATATTAAAGAAGGGTACATGAGATTTTTAGTCCGATGGACTAAATCCAAATAAAATAAAAAAGGTCTAAAATTGTTAAGAAACATAGGGAAGGCTGTGAGGTAAAGAGAGAGGAAAAATTCTTCAACTAGCTAACAAAAAGCTATTCAAACACTCTCAAATTTACCCTATATCTTAGAAATAAAACAATAATAAATTTCATATATTCTAAACACCATCATCAAATGAATATAGTAAATCATATGGTAAGTAAAATTTAAAATGAATCCATAAATTTATTATGAAAAAAATAAGGGCAAAATTCAGAATAAGTCCCAAAGGTTAAGAACAACAAAAAGAAAAGAATAACAAATAAAACTACAATTCCACCGATATTACAAACAATATCTTATATATGGGTAATTTTTGGCCAAAAATTATCCAAAACTAACGAACACACAAAAAAAAAAGAAGTTTCTAGCAATAAGAGAAAAAAAAGAGAAGAAAGAGTGAGCAAGATAAATGTAATTTTTTTCTATCTTTCTATGCCCTTTTTTTTTTTAATTTTTATTTTGGGTATATGTTAATTGGATCATATACATCTTTATCTTGGCTGGGTCAACTAGTTTCTCTGAATGCTTCTGGTTTGTGAGCATAAATTGATTACTAGACGTCAATGAAGTCTAACTCAAATGGTATAATGGAGGTATCCATGATTTCTTGATCATGGGTTTAATTTTTAAAGTATCCATATCAAGACTCTTGGCCTTTGATCACACTATATATATATAAGTGATATAGTAATA